>CAAKHG010025876.1:3063-48316 GCA_901007715.1 Dactylopterus volitans | reverse complement strand
GTGGAAGCCGTTATGGACAAATTACATAATGACATTTCTGTGTCATCCATCGGTTGTGACAGTTATAAAAATAATAATTGTGGTTAGCACAAACGATTGCAATCATGTAGAAACTGTGAAAGCCCAACTTTCGACATGAAAGTCCTCCTTTTTAAAGCTTTTTTTTCTCCGTGTGTGTGTGTGTGTGTGTGTGTGTGTGTGTGACATTCGATTTTCTTGACAACCATTTATCTGATCTGCTTCATTCTTGGTGGGTGTATCGACGGGGAGTATGAAGTTGCTCGGATGAGCCGTCGCTCTATTTTGGTTAAAATTCAGACGTTTCAGGCTGCTGTCGGCTCTCTGGCTCTGTTTACCGTAAAGGCCCAAATGCACCGCGTGCACTCTGCATTTTCAAACCGTGGCTGGTTTGACTATGGAGCTCCGTTCTACCCGGAAGCTCAGACGCCTGCCTTGACTCCAGTTAACAAGACTATCGCCTGCAGTGCTGCGATTGAGACGATCACCTCCTCAGTAAGGTTCACAGAGGCAGAGCAGCTCAGACTGCTGGCAGACGACCAGCCGCTAATCTGTTTGCGCCTGCACTATCACGCAGAGTTTTAGTTCACTCTTAGTTCATTCTGTCCAAACTCGGATTATTTACCAAGACAAGCCTGTGTGTTTATTTAGGGCTACGCTGCTGTTGCTCATCATACTGAGGTTGTTCTAATCTCAGGCCATGTTGAGTTGTTATTGTTTTTTGACATCAAGGGGAGGAGACCACATTGTCAGACCTCAGAATCCCCCACTCCATCTCCAAACAATATCAATTTTCTCCCTGAAGAAGCTGCAGCAGCATCAGACGCTGACTGCGGCGCCGTATGGTGATGCACATCTCAGCATGAACTGAGTGTGAATCTAATGGCATTGTGAGTGATGCTTTTGAACAAGCTCCACGACAATCAGATCTGTAGTTACACGTCAAAAACTTCCAGCCTGTCAAACTTTGTATTTGTTCCTTTTCGAGGCGGTCTTAGTTTGGAGGAGCTCCTGACAGATGGGTTATGGATAAATAAACCTGCAGTAAAATGGCAGGCCAGTTATGAATCACACGCTGAAACAGGAGCCAGAGGAGTTGTTAAGGATCACAAGTCCTGGATGCCAAACATGATTTTTATTGTTGAACAAAGTTAGCAATAAAGAGCCGAGATCAACAAAAAACACTTACGATAAAGATGTATGGGACCTGTTTCTGTTTTGTGTTGCTGAATGTTGGAGCGATCGTGGGGAATCCAAGGCCAAAAAGACCTGTTTTTAAGCCTTGACATGGTATTAGTAGCTTTTGGCGTCATCAAAAATGATTCCTTTGAAGAAAACATTGAAGAATAAATTGTCACTTATTTTGGGAAAGTTGTTATTGGATTATTAACCGACTCCAAGTGCTGCAAAATCATAACAAATTGGGATGAGTGCAAGGGGAACAAATGACACGCAGCATTAGTCTGCCTTCTATCTCATATCTTTTAATTTTTCTTAAGAGTCTCTTTGAACCTCTCTTACATAAGTACTCTGTGTGTGTGTGTGTGCGCGTGCGCGCTTGTGTGTTTGTGTGTGTTCAGTTTGACTGTGAAAGAGCATCTAGAAGAAAATCTACAACAGCCACTAAAGCGAGCCCTTTGCAGCAACATCACCAGTAGAAAAATATGTTTTGTTCTTTGTGGTATTCATCAGTCAATATGAGTGATGATTATTACTATTGGTCTCCAGCATTTAATAAAAACAAAAATTTAAAAAAGGCAAAAAAAAAAAAAAAAGTTTGGAGCGGGGCTTTGGAGACGTGGTTTTATTGTTGCCATATTTTGTTGATGAGGCCGACACCCTTTTGGTTGCTGTGATGTCCAGACCCCGACATTCCTCCACAGTGTTGATAGTGTAACACTAAGTGCATGTGATCTTCACTGGAGCTCCTCAAGACCACGGCGGGTTCATGGCAGCAGCAACAGCTACTTCAAGTTAAACAACTTTGCAGGCCAAAGCCACAGTCCAACTGGCTGCAGTGGCTCATTTGGAGCACAGATTATGACTTATGACTGATGTTTTCATACCTACAGAATGAAAACCCAATGTCCTCAAGATATTCTGCATGACATTCCTCACAGTGACACCGCAGGCATATTTGGATGAGTTTTGGTTTTCTTTTTTTTTCTTTCTTTCTTTCTTTCTTTTTTTTTTTAAGAATCAGCCAATTTAGAAAAAGAAATGAGGTCGGCATGGCATCCAAGAGCCACAGTGACCTCGGAGGTCGTCTGGGAGAGAACTCAAACAGACTTAAATCAAAGATATTATGAAAGATTTATCCGTGGAGCCAAGATGAATCCTGCTCAAAGTCGCTTGATTTTCACAAACATCTTTAATGTTCTCGGCACTTGCACATAAGTAGGGTTTGCTCTTATTAAAGTATAGACAACAGCAGGATGGTATGTGACACATATAGAGCTCATGCTGCCATGCTGATGTAATATCTGCAAGTATGCTATAGAGCAACTAGCTGTTTCAAATCCTTGAAAAGCAGTTTAATGTGGAACTGAACAATAAAACAATGATCAAGAAAAGACTACACAATTAATTCACAAATGATATAAATAAATCAAATTCAACGATTTATTTATTTTGTTTAAAAATAAATAATTTTATACAGGTTAATAGATAGATGAATTTTTGGAAATAAATAGATTACTCATCCATGAATGTGTAATTAATTAGCTGTAGTAAACATCGTATCACGAATCCGGGCGCTGTGAACCTTAATCATGTTCGTCTGTGTGTGGGATTGTGGGAATGGCTTGGAACACACGCGTTTCGCCTGTGCATGTGTATTTGCATGTGTGTGCATCAGCCAGTTCACAGAGTGCAGCACATAATAGGAAGTGGGTGGATTATTATTTTTCCGTTTTTGTGCGCTAGAGTGTGAATTTAAGGAAAGCCTTAATTATTCTTCTCTGACTGCGAGCTCAATATTGCCTCTCACTCAACTCACAGCAGGAAAAGAGGTTGCCGCACTTGTCTAGAACTGGTGTTGATTAAACGTGTGTTTGTGTGAGGTGAATTAAATCAGTGTCAAACGCTGCGAGCACGCTGCAGCGTCTTGAGCAAGGCATCCATATCTACTGCATTTCTACCAAGCAGCTGTTGCGCGAACAACTAATTTTCCAGCGGGCTGACAGCCATTGTGTTTGGATTGCAGATGTACGGTTGATATGCAGCAACTGGCACATCATTTCGTATCGATCTTTTGCAATAACTGTTTGAATTTGAAGCAAATTCCTGGACAGTGAAGACATTGTGAATCGTTCTCACTATGTGAGAAGGAGATTTAAGGCGTTGTTTTTTACGGTCGAGGTCAGAAGGTTCAAGGTTGAAGCTCCGGTATGAAGTTGTGACAATTAAGGTTAGCGGCTAGGTTAGGGCTCTCACAATTGCAGAAGTACAAATGTGTTTGCGATTGCCCGAGGGCCAACGCCTTGATAAGCATCCTGTTTTTGTTGAAACCGAACAAGGGCATCCTTGAATCCCAGACCTACTCCGTGACCGTACATTGGACAAGAGAGGAGATACAGAAATGGGTCATAGAGCGAGAGAGAGAGAGAGAGAGAGAACATAAAATGACAGAGGAGGAGACGGAGATGAGGATGACTGTGGACAGGAATAATGATCATCCCTGTCTGCCCTCACATCTCGACAGGCAACATGTCAAACGGAGTCAACAAGTCGTCCCACACTAGATGTAGCACTTCCTTAAGCAAAGCCAGCTAAGATAACCTGACAGACATCACAATGGTTGTTTTTTGGGGGGGGTTTTTTGGTCCTTAGCCACAAAGTCATGTTGAAAAGCATCAGTGCAGTCAAATGAATTGTGCATCAACATAGATTAAATAATGGCATCGCATGCGCCATCTAAGCTACATGTTCAAATATAAACTAATACTGTTTTTCAAGAAGTAGCATGTGCGTATTTCCTCAAATAAAAGCGCAGTCTCTAAATCCCCATTCACACCTTCAGCCTTCTCCAGCACTTAGATGGGGAGAAACGTGTGTGAATGCAGCCCCGTTTTTTTTTTTTTTTTTTTATCCGGGTAGTTTTTATCTGGATAATGACCATGTCTAATTCCCAGATAAGATCTGGGGACGCGGATGTAGGAATGGATGCCAGCCAATACATGAGCAAGGCACGTGAATGATGCTAAGCGCTAGCTGGGCATTGTCTCAGAAGGTGGGCATGTGTGAATGCTAAAATCGCTCACAGACCCATTAAGGTTTATCCAGGACTTTACAGGAAACTGCGTGTGAAAGGGGCTTAACAGTGGTCATGTGCAGGGTCAACAAACACAATTAGCCTGGTTGCAATTACTGGCCAGGGGGGGGAAAAAGTGGTATATCAGCTGTTAAAATTAATAAATTCACCCGCGTAATCGTTTCAGCACTTTGTTGTTCTGGATTTCTTTTGTCACACGTGTACATGTGCTAAAGTCTCAGCCAAGCTGTATTTTATAGTAACATACAAGCTACCTTTTCAGTTCCGCTTGGGGACCTCGCATGCCATGAACAGCTTTCAGTTCGAAACAGAAAAAGAAAATGTTGAGTCGGCCCAAGCAGCGTGCTGCCATAAGTTTAACATGGCAAAATATGACCAAGTACACAGTCATATATTAAACCGAAGGATAAATTTTGTGTGAATAAGGGCCCCAGCCACAGTCCAAGAAAATACAGTATTTTCATTCTTCATGCAAATGTTGGATTTTTAGTATTTTAGTCTAATTCTCAATTTTTTACCCGGTTGCAAATTTCAACATCCTGTCACAGAGGTGAAACAGACCGCTGTCATTGTTATTCCTCATGGAAGCGACTCCTTCACACTCGAAGACACTGCGGAACAGTCACTCCTTTTATGGTTCCTCATGATGAAATTTGGCACTGCGGTTGATGAAAGTAGAGGAAATGGTGTAGTTCATCACTTCAGCATTTGGCCAAAAGCGAACGCTGAGACTGTCGGTCAACACAAGAGACACAACAGAAAAATATAGATATATAAATTTATCCTAAAGACACATGTATGTCTTCTATAACAAAGTGTCTGTATCAGGTGTGAGGTAGCTTATTTTTGCAGAGTCATTGTTGGCGTTAGAGGACACCCCCCTCTGATAGGTGCTCATGCACCCTCACGTAAACACCGTCTGGAGCTTCAGCAGTAATAGATGACAACCATCTGTCTGTCTCCCACGAACCTGGGCCTTCCTCCCAAGCACAGCCTGTCTCTCTCACAGCCAGAGTAAAAACCCAAACAATGTGACCAGATAAGGAGTAAACCAGAGGAGACTTTAATCTTCTCCCAGATTTTCAGAAATCCCCCTGTCTGATTTCAACAATGCCCTTTACTCTTGTATTCTCTTTTTCTTTCTTTCTTTTTTACCACTATTACAGTATCTGAATAAATCAAACACAGCATTTATGAGGCACTAATGGACAGTCAGTCCAGTCTACTGCAGTGGATGACGCTCTGCATGCTCTCAGTTTGGAGCGGTATCGCCATCAGAGGCCAAAATGAATAGTTTTGCACAGGCAATTGAGGAAAAAGGCATTCCAGCTTTGTCTGGCTTTAACTGGTAGCTCTGCGGCAGAAAACAATGCGACACTTACACTTTTAGGTGTAGGAATGCATTTGTGTCGTGGTTGGAAGAAAAAAACAACGTATTTCAAAACAACAGTGTATTCTGAGGCAAGATGAAGCAGTGAAAATGTTTCAGACATAGTGAACATATTTTTTTTTTGTGGATGAGCTTTTTTTTTTTTTTTTTTTTTTTACTGGCTAAAATGTGTTTTTTTTCTCAGCTGCCTGTTCACAGGATACTCGCGCCAGGCTTCTCCAAACGGAGAGCGTCACCTGCTGCAGGGAATAAACTGACTATCCGTCAGGGCCTCATTGTTCCAAATGCATGCTGCCACTTTCAAGATGAAGCAACAGTGGAAAAATGAGAGTTACTCGTTAGGTTAATTATGCAGGAGAGAGAGGAGGTCATGTTTGACAGATAAATTGATCCTGGTGCTGCCCGGGCACCACATGCTCCACTTGTCCCAGTCATTTGACCTTCCCGCCCTCAAGCACACCTGTTTCTTATTCCCTTAGTCATCCGCCAGCTTGCCTGTATCACTGTTTAGCGCCGAGTTATCTTTTCCCGCCTGGAGCTTCATCTCTTCAGAATTGCTGCCTTTCTTTTTTTTTTCGGGTATCATAACATTTGCTTTCAAAGCGCTGAACCGCTCCCCGCTGAAGTCGCTGACCTGCGTTCACCCCTGTGACAATTGATGTTAAGGGGTGTTTTATTTTAGTCGTATTGTCTCTCTGGTGTAAATAAGCCGATGTTTTATCTCTGAAAGCATCTTTGTCTGTTTGACTAGAGGGATGAATGTTGTCACTCTTTCAGAAATCCTCATTTCCACTATCAAGAGATTACAATCCCATTTAAGATAAGCTGCAGGGTGAGAAGAAAGAATGTGTCTCAGTTTCTGGCAAGTTTTTGGTTGTGTCTTCTCAGGTTTGTATTATCAGTATGAGTAACACTGTGTAATATATGTGCACGTTTGTTTATGTTCTATTTATGATGTGTGGTTGCCTTTTCTATTGCTCTGCTCCGATTGTAGTTTTATAGGTTTGAGGTGTGCTGCAGACAAATGATGCCTTCTTAACTGTCTGTCAGAAGTTCACCTTGTCACTGCTGAAGCCTAAAGGGGCCATTTTGAATGAAAGCGACTGAAAACGGCAGATCTATAAATGATGCCTACCAACGATGTAGCTCTATAAATGGACTGGGAGTCAGTGAGTCACAGTGGGAGTTTCATTACGAATTATTTCACTCCATCAGAAACGACATTTACACAAGCCACCTCTCTTTGAAAAATCTCATCTCCATACCTGACAAAGCATGTAGATTTGTTGACTTGCACTTTTTTTTTTTTTTTGTTACCTTCCACATATGAGACTAAAAGTGTCACACAGTTTGAAGTTGTGAGAATCTGGTCACTTATTGACGATAGAGGCAACCACTGTGTATTAGAAAGAATGTTCTGTTACCGAATGGACCCCCAAAGCTTATGAGGGAGTTGAAAGTTAAATTGAAGCTTCAGACTTTCTACTTTCAGAGAGTGAAAATCTATTTGCTGATAATCTTGATTAGACTTGCCGCATACAAATGTTACATGCCTGTTTGTGTGAGGTGCATTTCTCTGCTGGATGTTTTCATATTTGCCTGCAGTATCATGTTCAACAGTGGTTCACATCGCACAAAATCAATTTCAATAGGATTGGATTCCTCAAGGTCCCCTTAGGAGTTGTTTTACCACTAAATCCAACCCCGCCCTTATTTGAAGAAATAAAAGGCAATTTTAGAATGATAGAATCATCAGAAAAGCTTCACTCGTCCCCGAAACCCTTCAAATGCAGCAAGAGGTTTATGTAGTAAGTCAACAGTGCCCCAACGACTGTAGCACTTGCAGTGTATGGATATTAGGAACCGGATGTTGAGTTATACAAATCCATTATTATCCATCATTCATTCTCATTTTTGGTTTGCCTATTCAGTGGCATTTAATTAACAAAAACCTCTCAACGACATGATGGAGATGCTGCAGAAGGGATTGTTTTTGTATCTTTGCCTGGGACTGGTGAAGTGTTCCGCCGCCGCGCTGGAGACTGGCATCACCAGCGCCGCTTCAGCTCGGAAGTCAGGGAAGAACATCGGGGAACAACATCAGGGAACATCATCAAGGAACCACAGAGTCTTGCTGACTTATGATCACTGATTTTCTGATCCTGTGAGCTCTGGCCCATGGGAGCGGTAGATTACTGTACCTTCATATTTTTCCATTGTTGTTTAAAAAAAAAAAAAAAACCTCTGGTGATTGAAGATGTTGGCTTAACTGAACCCCCGCCTGGAATGTGTTTCGCTGAAGTGGGAGTATAGGCCAATTTTTTTTTTTTTTTTTTTTTTGTACATGATCAAAAACAAGCTTCTGAAGATGTTGAATTAATATTTCAGGAGAGACTGACTTCCCTGTGTGTGTGTATACAATATGCATGGTGTTGTTTTAGAAAACAAATACATGAAAACATATTCACTTATTACTGTTGATGCGTTATTAGTTTTAATGAGGTGTTTTAAAGGGGCCATCAGGGTGAGTTTCAGATGTTTTTTGTTTTTTTGCTTCTGCGCTTTGCATGTATCATTACGTAGTTTTTGCTGTTCCTTTCTAACTCTCTCCACTCTGGGTTCTCTTTAGCAGCCAGTGTTCGCCGCTTACGCCAGGGGCTCGCTGACTCTCTGCGCTACGCAAGCCGGTTAGCTCACATGTGCGAGAGCATTAGAAATACGTTGGGGGTTTTTTTGTTTGTTTGTTTGTTTTCAAAAAGCAAACAAGGGCGAATCATGAAGCATTTTTTTTTGGCTGTCAGGGAGGTAAAAGTAAACTCAGTATTTCATGATTGCTTCCATTTTAATCCCCTCCTATTAACTTGACATTGCCATGGAGGCGTGTGACACGTTTTCACCTTTTCTACGAACCAAAATGCAACTCCGGGAACGTGCGCGTATAATGTTCGGCACATGTAGGCGTGCATACCTTCAATGTGCCACCGTGCATATTTCAATGCTTTCCTCTTTAAATCCATGCAAATGAGCGTCTTTGTGTATTTTTGTGTGTTCTTAACCCTTTTCCGTCTGTCAGAATTTGCCTCCTAATATGGCCTGGCATTATGAAAATCCATGTGACGCACGCTTCTCGAAACTATAAATCCCTCTCGTATGGCTGCTAAAATCTGTTTCCTCCTCGTCGCGTGTTGACAAACATTCAAACAATTTCAGTCTCCCGCACATCAACTTAACAGCTTTGTGAGGCCTTAATTTCAGTCAAATGCCCTGTTTGCAAAGTCAAACAGTCTTTTTATCCCATTCAAACAGCGTCCACGGCACCGTTCTCCGGTGGAGGCTGTGTAGATGCGTTTACACCACATCAGTGACATCCTTTTAATTCTGTTAATGTTAATCTCTGAGGTAAAAAAAAAACCTATTTCCTCACAGCAGCAGAAACCCGATCAGACGCTCAGGCGCTGCGCCCCATACATGAAACCATCTTAATCATTGCCTCCTAATAATAAGTAATTTTCGTGAGAGACCTTGTCGAGTGAAAGCGCACTCACATCTTGGACAAACGGCTCTTTCAAACTGACGAACCATCAGCAATTTTTGGATCCCTCCTCCAGTCGTGGAGAATTACAGCCCATTATGTCTCAGGCGCTGTGCTCCATACATGAAATCATCCTAATCATTGGCTCCTCATAATAAGTAATTGCCCACCCATTATATTGCTGTCTTGTACTCTAATTGACCAGTATATGTTGAATTTTAAATTTTTAGAGCTGAGATCCTCCTATTCGTGGTTGATTTATTCCGATTATGCTGACAAACTAAAATATGGTGTCACTGAGAATGCAACGTTGCATCTTTTACAAAAGCACATTAAGACACATGGTTGTGTTCTGATGAAGAGTTTCTGACTTTCAAAAAAAAAAAAAAAGAATGAAAAAATCTTCCCGCGTTTGCTATTTTTGTGCTCTTTCCGTTGGAGACCTTGTCGTCAAAGTGAACGCGCACTCGCATCTTGGACAAACAGCTCTTTCAAACTGACAAACCATCAGCAATTTTCGGATCCCTCCCCCAGTTGTGGAGGATTACAGCCCATTATGCCTCCCCTAATCCTCTCTCCCCTTCCATCCTCTCTACATCTTCTTCCTCTCTTTTTTCCCCTGATTCTCTTACCAAACTGTTCTAGCTCAGTCTCCGGAATTTTCTTTCCTTTTGCTTTCGGTTGGTCCAGTTTGCACAAAAGAATACTGTGCTGGGTGGATGTGTGTGTAATAGTTTGTGTTTTGTCCTGACGTGCGGCTTGAGAGCAAATGCTGTATATCTCTAAATGAGTGACAAGTGACTTTCGCTTTGCACCTTTTCTCTGCTCAGTTTGCAAGTGCGCGTGTGCATTCGTGCGTGCATGCGTGTGTGCGTGCCTGTGTGTGTGTGTGTGTGTGTGTGTGGTCCCTACCAGTATCATTTCACCATATCATTTTCTTTCAATCATACTCGGCTTGACTGGCTCTGCCGTACCCCCTCAAAGTTTCACAGCGAGATGAGACGACTCTACTCTCTCTCCTTGTCTTCCCTCTCCAGCTACTTCATTACTTTCTCCGCCTCCTTATTTTTCCTCCCCTCATACATCACTGAAGGCGAGAATGAGAAGTTTGCTGCCGTGTTTTCGTCTCCCACTGCCTCTCCACCCTTTTTGCTCCCCAGATTTTCTGTGATTTATTCCATTTCCTCTCGGCTTTTATGTTGTTCCTGCTTTATCTCTCTTGTATTAGCATAGATTCATGATGAAGGAGCCCAGATTGCATGCGCTCCTCTGCCTTAACCACTTGCGATTTCTCTAGATGTGGCCGCACTTATGATAAAACTAAACTTCTTAAAAATAAAATCCCACTTCAAAACCGTTTCAGGTGAAAATTTGCAACAGTTGGCCGTAAAACTTACCTTGCGAACATCTTTTGAATATCTAACCCTCCCTGTGCATGCTGGTAACATGACTAAACAATAGAAATACACCAAAAGGAGCCTGTGTTTAGTCCAAACGCTCGACGTCAGGCCATGCAGATGATTATATAGGACCTGCAGCCAAGATTGTGGGTGTTCTGCTTTGTGTAATAATATGAAGTGTTACCGAGCCTGCGGTATTTGCTGTGTGCCTTTTCATCTGGCGACTGCCACCTTGAATAAGTAATGCTCTTTTTGTTCAGGAGTGTTTTGCTTCTCCTCCTTTACCTCCTCCGGAACACTTAAGCCATTTCCACACCCCACACAGTTGCACTTGGATCAGCACACATCCCACTGATCCATTTTGAGGCGCAAGAATAATGACTCCGAAAATTGATGGCTCTTGAGAGGAGTATTGTAATCCATACTGGCTCACAGCCAGCAGTTATAAGAGGGTAAGCTAAGTCGTCATCCTTGGAGCTCACATTGAGCCTTATTTCTTGTATGACATTATAGTAATAACCTGAAACCTTATTCATCCCCAGAGGCTACCTCTCTGCTCACTTGCCCTCGTCTCAGTTAAGACCTACAGAGCGGCAGTCTTGCCTCTGTGAGTGGTTTCGGCGTCTCTTCCAACTGCCGTCATCTCCGCCACATCTATAATCTTCGTTTGTCTTTATCTTGTTAAATCACAGGCACCTTTTCTTCTGCATGATCTTGTGTTTAAAAAGGCTAAAACACTTTCTTCCTGCCGCCTGTGACGGATGTGACAGGGAGAACAATGGCTAGCACAATGGCTAGAGCCCCAAAATTGAGAGAGAGGGAGAAATAAAACCAGGAGGAAACCTGGATTAAATTCATCAAAGATGAGATGAAAGGAGAATCTGACACTCTGCCGTGAAAGATGTCGTCTTTTGAAGACATTTTGTTCATACTTTCAGTAAGTGCCAACATCAATTTGATAGGATCCGGCAATCTTCAAAGGGAGCATCAGTAAGGGGCAAGCTAACTTCAGAACCGCCGTCATTGCCATGTCTCAGGTAAAATGACATTTTTATGTGTAATTTACCGCTTAATATCAAGTTATATAAGCTTTTTAATAAGCTTAAAATGACAGCCTAAAAATTCAGATGGACTGTGTTTCATCAAAATTGCTGGGAAAGTGATCCCAAAGATATCATCCCTCACTGTCGCCGTGGGTCTGGCCGTGGTGTGGACGCCATCCACTCGGATGGGAAGGAGTTTTGAAATGAGATAGTTACAGTTATCGTTGCTGGTGTGGACAGTCCTTTAGACACGAGCGCTGAAGAGTGAAACTGGCTACGAAGCGTAAAGCAAGGTCAAATTCATTTGCCTTGTTTGCTTTGAAGATGCATTTATGCCTCTTTTTTTTTTTTTTTTTTCCTGGAAGCGTTCGCTCGGGTCTGGGTGAAGAACTGTGCCTGTGCAACTTATTGTATCTTAGACGGATTATACTTTAAAAAAAAAAAAAAGATCATTGGACTCATATGCTCTTGGCCCCTTCTGGCATTTCCAAGTTTGTTTTATCGTTAAACTCTAAGCTCTTGAAAGTCCCCCAAAACTTTGTATTTCATCAGTAAATCTTAAGATTTTGATAAGTTTAAGTTCCCCATGTTGAACACAGCATGTTACCCTGGGGCTAACTAGAGGAAAAGTCTTGTGTGGCTGAATCCAGTGTAAACCCAACTCCTCCGGGATGTTAATAAATACCATTCCCACATTTTTTGTTTAATCGGTTCTGTGCAAAAACAACCTAATTCCAGACTCCAGTGTTACAGCAGCACACCTGCGGTCAGTCAACCTGGGGTCGCTCCCTCGCAGATCTCCCTGCCTGTGTTGTTCTTTCAGTTAGTTTTCCAGCATAGTCAGCTAGTCCATTTCAGTGTGCGGTGGGTGAAACTGCACGGGGATGCTTGGGAGGAAACCCCACCCAGGAGTGCTGCTCGGACGCACACTCACCCAACCGCCGCTGCACAATGTGCAGGAAGTCCATGCACACGCTTCGATAGATTGGCCGTAAAATCAGTGGCAAGAATGTGGCAGGAACCTGGACCAGCGTCTGCATTTTTGTTTCAGTCATTATCTACGCCTTCGTCAATTTAACATGACTGACAGTGAAGATTCTTGAAAATGAAGTGGGCATGTTTTTTTCCTGGTGTGTGCACGCACACACACGCACACACACACACACACACTTACACACACAAGATGCCAAGGTCAGGCTGTTCACACCTCTGTGTGACGTCAGCAGAGCAGCAGGTGGCTGGATGGGTACTGGCATCACTCTTCACACCAGGATATGGAACCTATTAGTGCCACACTGAGAGACGGATGGTGGCTCACAGATCACGCACACACTCGCACGCACACACGCAAACACGCATACACTCACTTTTTGTCTAAACCCTCCTAAAAAATCCTGTGCGTCTGCTGATTTATATGAATGCTTTTCTAATTTCACCATTTCATCATTGTCAGAGAGAGACTGACAGGCACAGTCGCGGTGGAAGATTTCAGCAGAATCGAGCTAATATTTTGTTTATGTACAAATAGGGTGGGGTCTCATAGGATTTCCTGTGATTGCCGGTTGCAAATGCACACTGAGTCTGCAGCCAGTAGAAGTCTCAGTCACTCTTTCTTCTTGCGCCTTTTTTAATGTTCTTAATCTGTACGGATCAACAGATGGTTGGATAAAGAAGAGAGCACTTTCTCTTCTCACTATCAGACTACCTTCCTCCTGTCTGGCAGGATCCTGCTTTCCCAACCTCCTCCCTCCTCTCTCTTTAACGCCTCTCTCTCCAAACGGGGGAAAAAGAAAATGGAAGTTTAAGAGAGGATCACTACACCAAGAACCAGAAGTGTTGAGTGAGAACTGTGGTGTGAAATTAAATCCAAAACTTAGGCGAGGTGCCGCAACTAACAATTACGCTCATGATCCAATCATCCGATGATTGTTTTCTGGAATGGAATGAGTAATGAATTGTTTCATCAAAGAGAAAGTCCAAAACTTGAGAAATAAATTCAGTAAATACTTACAGTAGAGAAGCTGGAACCACACGACGCTTGACTTTTTAGTTTGGAAAAATGCTCTGAACAATCATTTGAATATCACATTGGTCACATATCTGTTGCTCACTATCATGTTGTGGATTAGGTAGCACACTGAGAGGCACACTGAACCTTGCATTTTAAGTAAATGCAGACCGAAGAAACCGGCGGAGGTGTATCAAGGTAATTGCAGATCAATCATTTCCTACTTATGTGGCTTTGCAATAACAGCATTTAACAAGATTGATTTTCTGCATTTTTTGACAGCAGAGGAGGAAATATTGCAAAGAAGCAATAGAAGAAAAAGTAGCAGCCACATTGAGCTTTATGAATATCTGCAGATAACTTCTCACCAGCTCCCTCTCGCAGCAAACCAGATCACAGTTGCTCGCGGATTGATTAGACAAGGGCCAATTATTGCCTAAGTGCTTCATTAAAATCTGTTAAACCGCACTCGCTTGTCACCATCAGTGACTAAATGTGCCGCCGGATCAACCAGGACTGAAATTTTATGGATTGTAACTTTTAGGTTCAGTCATCAGTGTCACGAAAAAGCAGAGCTGGCAGGGCACCGAAACCTATTTTAGAATCTGTCCTACAGTGCTGTCATTGTTCAAGACCGTCAATCCCGATAAGCCTCAGTGCTTCTGCGCTGCCGCTGACCTCTGAGCACCCTGTCAAAGATGACAAGATGAAGAACTTCCCCGTATGATAAATATACTTACACAAATCAAAATATGCCAAGTTCGAGCGCTTCACAAAACAGCGGTTAAGTTCATCCTCTCAATTTCTAATTTCTTGTCATTTGCCCGAGGATAGTTTTTACATTTTAACGAGCGCCAACTTCAAGTCGGCACTCTTGAATTTTGGTATCTATAAAACATCAGATAATCCCCTCCAAAAATCACTTCCGTAATCACTTCTCTTTTCATTTCTTCTGTAATGACACACTTTTTTTCCCTCCTATATAATTACTGCTCCCGCTGCCTGTCTCTCCTCCGTCGTCTTTATCTGAGAAAACTCAGACTATGTGTCTCTCTTCTTGCCCTTCAAGCCACTTAAGGAAGACAAGGTCATTCCTCACTTCTTCTTTGAGAGGTTTGTTAGTGGCCATCACCTTTCCAGTCTCTCTGCCATGCTCTCACCTCATCTCGTTTTCTCCCTGTTGCCTTTTACTTGAACTTCATGTCCACTTTTTTCCAATTTGAGGGCATTTCGTGACATTCGAGTCCATGAAGCCTCTTCAACCCCCACCCCGCCCTTTTTTCTTTTCTTTCAAAAACATGGCAGTCGCTTTGAGATTGAGGAGGCCTTTGTTCGCTCCTGGAAAGTGGACTTTTCCTGCGTCATGGTTATTTCGTTACATAACGGTAATAAACGACCACCCCCCGAATCTCGAGTGGGCTTCAAAATAAAAAGATGTTTTACTTAATCTTTCCGCGTGTCCTCAACTTCGCTTTAACCCCCCTCTCTCAGTATTCATGTTCCTCCATGAATACTGTCTGCAGAGCCCCTCTCATCCTTTATCCTCTTGGCTTTTTCAAGGGTTTCAAAGAACTCGTCCGGCCGCCGTCCTCTGTGAACCTCTGCGTCCTTCCCTTCCATCTTACCCTCGCCTATTTCCAGATTCTGCTTGAAACCAAGCACTTGATCCCTTCCGTTACTTAGGCTCTGCTCCGTCTGTTGGTCCTTCCAGTCTTAAGGTTGAGTAACTAGAGTCAAATAGCAACTCATCCCCAGATTCACATGAATTGCTTGACATTAGTTAAGTGCCCAAAGCATCTTACTGCCACCACAAGCACCAAGAACATTGTGACCTAATGAGCTGTGAGGGACGCACTCTTTGAACTGTTTCCCGCCACATCGCCCTTTCTCCTCTTTGTGTGCCTTTCCCTCCATGTGATGACACGCACAAAACACTGCTGTTGTCGCCCCGTCGTCCTCTTGTCCTTTTCAAGTGTCCGTCTGCTTTACGTGCCTCCATGACCCCCCGCCATCCACCCGAGTGGCTGCGAGGCAATTAGGTCACACTGCCGCTGGTGTGTCGAGCGCCTGCGTTCCATTCCAGATGATCAATGTCCTATTTGTCACAGTTTCGAAGGGCATCAATGAGCTATTCATCATTAATGCTCACGCAGACAGGCTGACGGACAAGGACAGTGTGTGCTGTCAGCCTCAAATGTAGATGTCAGCGGGAAATTCCGCGGACAGACATTCATCAAAGCTTCCTCCGTGTTTATGTACATGTCAGGGAGATGCATGGGGTGGAATATCACAGCATTGCCTGATTTATCTGACACACTGATGCCAAATTTGTTTATTTTTTAGCCTACATTTGCATTACATGAGCAGCGATGCCAGGCGAATTAAGTTTGCTGTTATATTAATTGACAGAGGTGTCACTCCTTTGATGGACCGAGGGATGTTTATCACCTGACTCTGCAGCTCCCCCTGGCTTTGCAGAGTTTAATGACAGGATTCAGTGCTTTCCTCGGCCATCTGTTCTACCCATCACCACCCTCATATCGTCATTTTTGGCCACAAACCCCCCAATTTAAACATTCCTATGACCGCCAAATAGATGAGAGGCAAGATTCCTCCCTCAAAGAGTTGATAGGGACCGGAAGAAGAGTTGCTCCATAATCGATGAGCAGTTCCCAGATCTTAACTATCAAGTGATATGCCAGTGCTGTGTTTACAACTTGTTGCCATGGCTCCCGGGTGGCCGCAAAAATCAGTTTATGCAGCTTTAACTGCCATCATAAGTAGGGCAGGTATTATTGAAACTTTTATCATCCTTATCATATTTGACTCAAATGTCAACAGATAATTGTGGTTTATCATTGCAGTCAGCTTGGTTATGATCGTGTTGTGCTCATCCAAGTTTATGCAGATGGGAATAAGATAATGCCACTGCAAAGTATAATGGAGCAAAAAACGGTCAAGCCTTTAAGCATTTAAACACATTTTAAACAATGTTTCCACTTCTATGGTAAGTACAACAGTTAAACCGGATATTGGACTGTAACCCTTTAGAATATGGAATAGAATAGATATTTAATGCCATTGTCAAGAAATAACAAAATTCAGTTAACACTAGTCCTCAATAAAACAATAAAAAGAAGTGATTTTATGAGGTGCAATCGCTGCAAGTGCAAATTATGCAAATCAGTCTTTTTTTACTGTTAAAGGGATAAACTGAAATGATCCTTTGATGAGCCACTTAACACTGAACGCATCTTGTTGCGTTCCACTTTGAAAATTTATGATGATGTATTTTACTCGCTGGAAGTGAAAAAGAAATTTTATGTTACCATTAAATTACCACTTGAAAGGTATTCAAAATGTAGAATCAAGGCGAAAGCGGTGTTAAATTCTGGTTTTTACACAATTTATGACTGTACTTTCCTCATCATTTCAGCTACATATTGGAAAAGAATTTCAATCTTTTACTCCCCTCTTAATAATACAGCCTACTTCATGAAAGTTACCCATTTGCACAATCTGCCTGGGATTTGCCAAAGCAGTCATTAGGAGGCTCCCACGATTGAAGGGCCCATTACATCCGTTAAAGCTGATCCATGTCAAAATGAGCAAAAACAGGCTGGTAGAGTGGCGCTCGCCCTCCTCTTCTCTCAGTGCATTAGCTAACTGCATCATGTTTTTTTTTTTTTTGTTTTTTTTTTCTCCCCGCACAAGCTAATGTTACATTGTCCTGCGGTCTTGAGGATGATGCACCACTGCTAATGCACAGAGTAAAAGGAACCATTAAAGAGCCCGGGCCAGGATGTGACTCGGGAGTGGGGGAGCACACAGTCTTACCTTTATTCATAACGCTACTGTGATAGTTTTCCACCGCATTAGTATGTTTTGTGTCATCGCTGCCTGTTTTTGTCACGTCTTGCACTCCCCTCTCTGTTTTGCATTAACAAGTGGAAGCGCTGTAACGTTTGCTGAGAGGGCATTAGTGCATGCGGTGAGTCAGTCCGTTTTTTACCAGCACACCCTGCCTCCCTCACCTTTTGGTCTGATGGACGCCATAAACGCTGATGCATCAGCACAGGCTGAATATTTTAAAGCAGCAAATCGGAGCTGTCGCAGAGAAACAGCAGCACGACGTTAAAATCAGGTGATGTGCAGGCGCAGGGAGACCTACTGTAACATTGTTTGACATGAGACTGGAAGGAAAGACGTGTTAACATGAGGTGAAAAGGCTTTTTGCTCCACTTTGGCGTCCTTCAGTCTTCTGATTGATCTCTATTCTGCCCACGAATTTCCAGATCTGGACACACAGCTAAAATGCAGTCGCTAACGGCTAGCAGTTACTCTCACTGAATGTCAAGCAGCAGGTAAAGAGCTCACCTTTATCCTGCTCTCGTCTTCATTTCCTCTGACAGCGTATTCTGAAGTCTTTGCCTTGATGCCTGTACTGAGTAGTTGAGCTCAGCTTCTAGCACTGTAACGTGTTCTGTCACTGTTCTTGGCCCACTTACCGCGAGTGATAAAGTGCCATTACATTGTGTGTGCAGAGTGACAACGACAGATCCATTACAAATGTTATCACAATTTTCTTTTTCCATCAAAATCATTCCAAAACTGTTTTTCTAAGACAGACTAATTCCCACTTTAAGTTTTATCCCACTTTCCATGTGTATATTTCAGGTATGCCAAAAAAACTAACCTTCACAGAGGTATAAGAAACAACCCAATGCTCTCCTTTCATTCGTGAAAAAAGACATATTCATCATATTTTCTATTCAATCATGTGGCGTTTTAAGTTTATCTGTGTGTCATTCAACATCTGATTTCATAAATGAGTCAAATCGCTACTATTGAAACAATAGCAATGGGTTGGTGTTACTGGAAAAACACTGGTTCCCCATCACAGCCAAAACCTATCACACGCTGATGAAGACGTAGTAGGTGTGTGCATGTGCGTCATCACATCTCCATTTATTAAATTATTCATTCATGGAAATGATGGGGGGGAAAAAAAGTTGAGCCCTAAAACCCCTCAAGTGAGTTAATTTCTTTGCTGCATGGTTTCTCTCAGATTGAAGATGTCACTGTTTAACGTTTTATTTATTAAAGTCGAGTTAATTATTGAACGCCCCATTTGTGAATTTTAGAGCTACAATAGTGCTCGCCAAGAAATGGACGAAAGAAGGTCTGTTTACTTGGGCAGGAGCCGATCTTTCCGGCGTCTGGGTTTAATATTGTACACTTCCATTGTTGTGCGGCGCATGAAAGGCGAGACATGAAAGTAATTTAGTCATCACCCCTCGTGTGATAACATCCGACGGAGCGGGTGTAGAATTGGCTTAAAATAGCGCCACACACGGACTCACACACACCCACATGCGCCTGCTCAGAGATCCTGATATCAATCAAGGTCCTAATGTTTGACCCTGCGACTGGCAAACGCACACACACACACACACACACACACACACGCACATTCACAGACAGAGACATGCATGCACACTTAATGAGATTCCTTGTCCTTGCCTAAGCATGTGCGTCACACTTTATCTTCGCAGGTGCACACACACACACACACACACACACTCACTCACTGCAGACTGTAGATGAGAGGGTAACGTAATGGGCTCTAAACACTGGCGGGGCAGAGTGAGAGGAGGAGGAGAGCGGAAAGAGGAAGAGGCCAGGAAACATGGAGTCGGGACGGATGGATGATACATAATTGATTTTTTTAATCTTACAGCGAACACACGCATAATGAACTCGGCAAAGGGGAGGCATCTACGGATGGATTCAACAGTGTAAACACACAAGCTCGCTGGGAAGAAGAGCACACACACACACACACACACACACACCCTCTCTCTTTCTCTCCTCTCCCTCTTTCTCTCGCCCTCTCTCAGCAAACCTGCTCAGTCAAGACTTATGAATTGAACTGTGTGAAAACGATGTCACACAGAAGCCCTAACTCATTCTGGCTGCAGTGCACCTTTTTATTTTCTCTCCTCAAGCAGCTCCAATGGCCACCATCCAGCAGCACAGCCCCCCCCCCCACAACCCCCCCACCCCATCCTGCTCTTATCTCCCTCTGTCCTCTCTCTCCCTCCTCGCCTCCCTCCCTCCCTCACTGTAATTTATACTTCCCTGCTTTTCCGTACACACCAGCCTCCATAACTCTCTCCTCTCTCGCTCATCCTCAGCTCACCATCGCTACTCCCCAGGCAGACATTATTGGAGGGAATGGCAATCGATTAGCTTCAACCCAGTTTCCTCCATCTATGTCCACTCCCAAGAATCTCCATTACCGTTTCCATAAAGAAACGCTCTTTCTCCTCTTCCTGCTTCACAGTGTTCTCTCCATCTCTGTTCTCCATTACTTCAGCTTTTACTTTCCCCTCTGTCTTTCCCCCATTATTTTGGTTAATGTGGATTGATCCCGTTTTTCTTTTTTCATCCTCCTGCTTTTCTTTTTTTTCGACCTCCTGTTCTTTTGCAATCACTCTACATCGGCTAATGCTGTTCGAAGTACAGATGCTGGTCTGTTTAAACTGCTGATCCTAAGTATCGGGGAATATCCAACCAGTTCTTTAATCTGCATTAAGAACAAGTGTCAGAACTGAAAGCGAAGCATCTTGACTTAAGACTAATTTCCACACATGAAAGCAAAAGTGCCATTATACTTTGCTACCCTCTAAGTCTTCTCTCTTTCTCTCTCGGCCTTCATTCATCTTCAAGCCGCAGGAGTCAGACCACAGACGTCCATCACAGCAACTCCACAAATAAATAAAGTGACAAATATAATTTTCTCCCCTCAGATGAAGTACTTATTTCTGGATGAAGCACTTTTGGAAACTTTGTCCCAGAACCAGAAATAACTGCCTCTGACAGATGAAAGAAGAAATGACATATTTTATTCTAGGAATTTAAAGTTTTTCTCATTTTCTCACAGAAGTTTCTGCCTGGTAGAGTTTAAATACTTTGTCTGTTCTCCATCCATCTTTTATGCTCGCGCGTCGTCTCATCCCCGCTTCTGTCAACCGCCTCCCCCACCGCTCGGCTCCCGCGCACTGACGGCGCCTCCTGATCCTCTCGCTCTCTTTAGTCCCATTAGTTATCTCCTGATGCATGTTTAACTATTAAAGACCAGATCCAGGGAAAAGGAGGAGAGGTGTGCAATAATAAATGGACACTGAGGAACGACAGAGCGCAGGACAGGGGAGGAAAAAAAAAAGAAGATCAAGATAGCGAGATAAGATAGGCCTCCTTTCTCTGTAATGATCAGTGGAAATCAGATGGCGAAGAGAGAAGAGCAGTATCAGTCATGTAAGGGACCAAGATTTCAGGCTGCTGTATCTCTCATGCAGATGGGCTTCAGGGTGTTTCTGGATGTTCAATAGACTCTTCTTCAAATGACTCCAAGTTCAAAGGTTCCTCGCTGTCGCTGATCGCGTCACCGAGGCCACACTGTTTATGAATTTTTGATCACTGCTTCCATCTGGTGGTCAAACAGGAAGTTGAGTTTTATTTGCCCAGGAGTAAACTCCCAACAACTCGAATCTGCAATAAAATTGGATACAAGCATTGACCAAGATACATTTGTGGAAGGTTTCAAGGCTGCGAAATGTATTTTTGGCTGATCACATTGCAGTCGGATAGCACTCAAACAGGTTGTGATGGGCATATTCATATCTTACTGAGCTGTATAGTAGAGCGCGAGTGCACGTCTCCTCCGGGTAACGCCGGCGGCAGTCTTGAATAAAACAGATTGATGGTGCAGTCGTCATTTGTCTCCTCTCGCGTCCGTCTCGGCCGCGTCCTCAGCTGGTCCTCAGACGGCGTTGGCACTGAAATAGACGCAGCAGCATGAGTCAGCATTCTCCTCCCCCGGCGTTTGTTTTCGGCTTCTTTGCTCTCTTTGAAAAGCAAGGACGCAATAACGCAGCTTCACGGATGTCTTTTTTTTTTTTTTTCAAGGCGGTGACAGAGGGACTTGATTTTAATGTGGAAACAGCAGGACTGGTCTACAACACAATCAGGTTAAAGTCATTTCTAGATACAGTCTGGATAGGAGACATATTTTAACAACTGTAGATAAAGTCAAAGATGAATCATGAGTGTAGAATTGTTATGATAGACATTTTCAACCCATAATAACTCAGACTCATTACTCTTTGTTGCAAAATGATAATATGTATAAATATGTGGGATATACAACAAATAATTTAGCAGCTCATTATCATTTTTCTTATTGTGAAGTATATGTGACATTGAGTTTTCTGTTTTTGTTTTGAATATTAAAAACCGGGATGTTTCCCTAACTTGTTTTACATCAGTTTATTTAAATGTTATATTGGACCTGCCATTAAAGCGTTAGAATTGTTAAATGGGTTGAAACATTCCTTTAAAAGTTCCAAAAAAAAACCTCAACAAGTATAAAGCTGTTTAAGGAACTTTACAGAACATTTGAAGGGGCGGTTACGGCTGGGTCACAGTGGGTTGATTGGGGTTAAAAACCCGTCTGGTCTAACTTTTATCGAAATATTGTGTCTGTGTGCAGACAGTCTGATGTTGGGGGCAGAGGTCAACCTGCAGCAGGTGGACAACAATGTGTTTGCCATGGAAACGGTGTTAAAGGCGTGGCTCCAGGAGCAGGCTGGAGACAAAGAACACCTCCACCTGCTTCTGCCAAGCCACCTTGACAATCCCATCCCAGGTGGGACACTACACCCACACCTGCACCAACTCACTGCTGAAGGATCACCACACACAGTAATGATGCTGGAGGTGAACATGCCTTTGACCTCAACACAATGTGAACAGGATATAGGCGGCCAATCACGTTGCAACGCAGACGAGTGGAACAGACTCAGTTCGTGTAGATAGCCAGCCTATAAATGAAGCCTTTAAATTCACCCTGTTTCTTGTCATTTTCCTCCTGTGCAGTGTGCATCAAGTGTGACATGCAGGAGCGTCTGATAAGCCCTGCCCTCGTCCCCTTAACCCCCAACCTGGGAGTGAAGACTGAGAGTGTCCGGGACTTCATACCTGTTACCAAGGGCTCAGCCAATCAGAGCCAAGCACCACAGAGACTCAAAGTCGTCAAGTAAGATTCAGGTGTTGCTGGGAATGGAGCTTTCTATGAATAACAAACAACTTAGATATGTTTTCATTATTATTCCCTCTATTTTATATATTTTGTAAATGGCCAGTTGAAAATAATTTAATTCTATGCTGCAGACCGCCAAAAGGCAGGAAATGTGATGCATATAAATAAATATGGGTAGTTTTCCTCACCAATTGCGTGTGCTTAAATTTAACCGGAAATGGTAACGTCAGTAGGCATATGGCGACTGATATTTAGACTAACATGTTAAATATTGATATGATTGTTTCACATTCATAACCCCAAATCAATAACCAAAATCAAATCTGCACCAGAAGACAAGCTGTAACATGTCCATCCCTCCACATTTTTTAGACTGTAGAAGTGATGGAGGGAGAAAGGGTCTGCGCGTGTGCGGCATGCATGCGTGTGTACGCGCAGGTGCACCAGAGGACGGCGGTCACACTGACAGCAAATTCACCTTGGCAGCGATGATGTCATGTTGGAAAAAAAATGACTGATGGTCTACTTGACATTGACTGTTTTTTCTTAAACTATAGACAACTGCTGTGAAAATCATGGCAGCACGGGTGTGTGCGTGTGTGTGTTGGTTGGTTGGTTGTGTGTGTGTGCGTGTGTGTGTGTGTGTGTGTGTGCGCGCATGTGTGTATTAGGGCCCTGCGTGCTGACGGCTTATGTGAGAGCGTGTTGTACGGCCTGCCGCTGGTGATCCACCCCACCAACTGCTGGCAGCTGGACTGGGATGAAATGGAGACCAACCACAGCTTGTTTCTCGCTCTTTGCCACACTCTCAGGGTGTGTGGATGCATTTTAAATCAGTGTTTCTCTGTCAGCTTGGGCAATGGTAGTATGAGGGTATATGAAGCTGACAACTCAACTGTAGAATGAATATTACAGTGTTATCGTAGTGCTAATTAGTTTTGCATATCAGACTGGATGGTAATGAAGCACATCGCCAATAATCTTCGGGCAGTGAAAAAATAAAAGTTCACATTTACTTTTAAATGAAATTGTTAGTAAGATGGTGTCATGTATTTCCTTTCTGAGCGTCTGGATGTAGTTTGTTTTTTCCACATTGCAACATTCTCAGCATCTCACTGTTTCCCACAGAGCAGCATGAAATGTTGCAGTTCGGCTATTTGATGTTGGAGACTTTTTTTTTCTTCTCCTTTTTAGAGTCGTGACTTGTTCCTGCTGCTGCAGATGGAACCAACTCAGAGGTCTGCAGCTGGGGGCTCAGGTCTTGGTGTGTGTGTGTGTGTGTGTGTGCATGCGCGTGTAATAGGGAGTATTCCCTTTTAACATGAATAGCAGTAAGAGCAGGTAACACTTTTTGCTTTTGGATCACAAATTCCAGGCCAACATGCCGGTGATGTCATTCACTAATTAGAGCAATCTACAGCTCGGCTCTCGCTTGTCAAAATGTTCATTGTTTGTATCAGCTAGGGGGTGTTGTGATATATATAGATCAGCCACAATATTAAAATCTCTTATGTTTTACGACAGAGAAGCATGTAATAAATTCTCCCTTTATTTGTAAGTAGATTTCCTTAGATGTGTTGACTTACAGAGGTGAGTCATAACATTATGACCACTGCGTGTTTACTGTAGAATATGAACAGCCCTGCCATAACTTTTCCTGTCAGGATGAGTTTTATGTTGAATATTTATTGAATCTTTTTGAGAGTGGTGTTGACACGTTTTAATGATTGTATTGTAATTTGTGACGCTGATGAACTACACTGGGTTATACTGAGAGGTGTCCCTAGTATTTTGTCACCCTGATGCATATCAGTGGGGATGCCCAAAATATTAGGGGCACCTCTCAGTGTGTTATAAGATAGATAAAGTTTATTGATCCCATAACGGGGAAATTCATTTGTTAAAGACGCTCACAGAACAGGATAAGGTGCAAAAGAGGCAAAAAGTGCATGTATCCAAGCAAGCGGAATACAGTCAGAAAATGGTGCAAAAACACTACACAAAAAATACAGTGGAAGATTATAAACACATTTACACTTGGTATATTGTATGGTAAACATGCAGTGGTTTTAATGTTATGGCTGCTCAGTGTATCATGGTCATGATGTGATTTGGATGTAATGTGTGCTGCTCTTGAACTCTTTGGGGTTCTAATGAAAAGTGGTCAGAATATTTTGCCACCCTCATAATCGGCAGTAATGGAATGGACATCCAAAATTCAAATCTGACTATTCAAATTTAGATTATTGATGTATGAAATTGCAACTGGTGGAAATGGAATTTTATACGAGTAGCATTTGGATTTTATTTGGCTGCATATCCAAAATGGTTTGTTGGTATGACATATCAAAAATGCCATTGATATTATTTTGATGCATCAAAATAATAATTTGAAAAAACAAACGAGTATGTGAACTGATTAAATGTTAAGTTTTGGCCATAGACACAGAGTGCAGAACGTGGCCACCTACTGGCCAAGGATCATATAACAGGAGGACAAGCATTCTGTATTATTAGTTATTAGTTAGTCACACTCCTCTAACTCTTTTCCGTCTCTGCCACTACACTCACAATCAAAACAAGACCAATGTCACATGCATTTATCATCCATTCATATATTCTGAGTGTGTGTGTGTGTGTGTGTGTGTGTGTGTGTGTGTGTGTGTGTGTGTGTGTGTGTGTGTGTGTGTGTGTGTCTTTGTCTTTGTCTTTGCCCTCGCCGACAACGTAGGTGTGTATTCTCACTACGTCCTCCAGCCCTCCCCGTCCCTCTCCCTCCTGCTGAAGCCGGTGGTCTCCAGAGAACTCCTGCTGCCCTGTTCGTCGCCTGTGCCTGTGCAGGACCCCGCACCTGAGGCCCTGCAGGTTATCCAGGTTACATCACTTTTGTTGTGCATCACGCAAAACTATCTCACACTTTCAGAACAACTTCTTATCTCCCTCTGTTCCCTCAGTGAAATTATTCTGGTTAAAAGCATCAGATGAAAGACTAAACTGGAGAAAATCAGACAATCGCAGGTGCTGGGATGAAAGAAGTTTATTTCTTTGATGTCGTAACTCTTTAGGTTATTTAGAATTAAAGTAAAAAAAAATGTATTAATTCCAGCGCTCATGTGGAGGTACATGAGGACAAAAGCAAATATATTCCGTAGACACAGCAGGGATGTGAGAATAAACACTGCAACTAGATCACGGAGACACAAGTTTGAGCTGCTGTTTACGCCAAGAAACACAAGCAGCAGTTTAGACACTGACACGCTGCCGGTTGTGTTTCAGGGTTGTCTCACCCAGCTGGACGAGGAGTGCCTGTTCAACCCGCTCACACTGAGCTGCAACCTCTACCAGCACCTGAGGAGCCGAGGCCTGACCTCACAGCCGCGATACCCATACAGGTCAGCACCCGCGGGTGTCGGTCATGGAACAGTCTTGTGTGTTCCGTCGTTACGCTAAAATTAGCCAAGATACACTGGCGTCAGATGGTATCCAGGCCGCTTGATTTTGTGCTCAATTTACTGTGATGTAAATTTAATTTAAAGATAAAACTGCAGTAATCCAGAGTGACCATGTGAAATAGTGTTATAGAGATACATGTGTGTAGAATTTAAACGTCCACCTTACTGCTAATTGTCCAATGTGTCCCATGACATAAAATCTCCAAGTGTTGTTTATGATCAAAGCCTGCGTGTTTCCCGACTGAGCCAAAGTATGTATGACTAAGATTTATTGTCCAGTAAAATGATCACACTCCATGGAAAAAGTTTCAAAAGTACTTAACAAAATTTCTCTTTGAGGTCAAACAAACTCTGTGGATTTTTGTTTGAGGCAAAGAGGCAGGAGTATTAAATCTCTTAAGCTTTTCCAGGAGCAAAGTGGCCTCAATAATTTTTAAATAGAAAACATTTGGAGCCTCCAGGACTCCTCCTTGATTTGTCCTTAGTCAGGAAAGCGAACAAGAACCCAGCAGTCACTCTCAGAGAGGCTCCTCTGCAGAAACGGGAGAACCTGCTGGAGCGATGATTCTCCCAGCAGCACTCTTGTCATAAACAGCATTTCAAGGACTCTGAGTGCCTGAGAAAAAAAAATGAGACAAAAATTTAACTCCACCTGGCGAAAAGCATCACTGCCTTCTCAGCGGCAGCGAGACTGGTCAGGGTGAGGGCAGCCACATACAGAGGGGTCCTTTAAGAGGGCCGGCTCCAGAGAGACGTGACCTCTCAGCGTCACAGTGACCTGAAGCACGCAGTCACGACAACGTCGCAGTGGCTTCGGTCCGAATCTTTGTTTATGTTCATTTTATTTAAGCAGTCACAGACAGGTAGCAGACAGGAAAACACAAAAGAAGTGAAGTCACAATCCAGTATATTAAAAACATCGTCATCTCACTGCCGTGCCCTTAATTATTTTGAGGCTAAGGAATTAAAAAAGTGTGAAAAGTGAAGGGGTATGAATAATTTCCGAAGATGTGAATATGTAGATGGGAAAGTAGTCGATGTTGTGACGTTTGTGGTTCCAGGCTGCAGCCGCCGCCGCAGAGGTACCAGTCTCAACCACCACAGGGCCCTAAAACCACAGCGGGCAGAAGGCCGCAGCAGGTAAACAAAGCAGCTTTAAGTCAAATTAAAGAAATTAAGATCCACCGAGGACAACTTAGAATTGTGTCGTTCTCAGAACCACACCAAGGTCGACGGTGTGTTCTGCAAAGCGGCCTCTTCCCCAGCCACTAGATGGCAGCAGTTACTACAGATTCTCGAGTGCAGTCTTACTTATGGTGAGCGCCTCACGTTGAGGGAGGTGACGCGGACGGCTAAAACGAGGTTGAGGTTGATTTATTTTCAGAAATTGGGCCACAACATTTCAATGATTGTCACTTTAGCACTCTAAATAACCACGCCTCACGAACGGAAAAACTGAATCAACTGTAACCTGCAAGAACCCATAAACCCGAAACCGTATGGTTGCTTAAGAAAAATCGGCCTGTAATCACAATCTTTATAGCTGCTGACGTGCTCGTGGTGTAGCAGCCTCTGATCCGGTCTCACAAATACGTTGTCAAACATACACTGTCCTGGTAAAAGTTCATTATTAATCATAATTCATCACCGCAGGAAGAGTTTTTGATGAGGACTTGTAACAACAGAGTGGAGAGTGTCGTGGCCGCTGTGCAGGCAAACGTCATAACTGAGGAAGAAACCCTGGACCTGAATGTGTCACCAGCGGTCATTTAAATCATAAATACTTGAATGTTTCGTCCCTCCGTGTTCACACATCGGCTGAGTGACCTGAAAGTGCAGAGTTGTTGGCGGGGTGACTCATCGGGCTTGATAAGGCTGCTGACATGCAAATAGCTGCTCATCCGCTCTGCTTTTGTTTTGTCCCGCTCGTTATCAAGCTGTCTTTTTACACACCACAGGGCGACTTAACCCTGCGAGTCTTAACCTGACGTTTGTGCTTGCCCTGTCCGTGTCCTCTGCATGGATCCTGAGAGGCAAACTATCAATCTCTCTTATTTCTATCAATCTCCTGTATTTTTGTAAGTGGCCGTTTTTTATTTACTTGGATTCTTTAATTCTAACTTGCATTTAAAGGGATGATTTGTAATGGTGCAGACAAACGAGCAGCAGTCCGTCTTTTCCTGTTGTAACACTTTGGACGATGCTGCTTTGGTGATGTTAGTTTTTTAAGATTTAAAATGCAACATCTGCCGAGCTGGAACTATTGCAGCCGCTGCAAACCTTCTAACTTTCGTAATGCGCAAACCTGAAATAGAGATTACATTCAAGCTCAGCTATGTTTGAATTTACTCAAAGCTGGTGCTGACTATGAATGTTAAAGGGTGTGTTGCCTCCATTTAGCAACAAAACCAGAGTCGCCAGCTGGGAATGAGCAGCAAGGTCAGGGCCACCGTGGCTCCCATGCCCTCCTCCTCCTCCTGCTCTTCTTCCCTGGGACCTCCGCCCGCCAAGGCCTCTCGTCCGGTTTTGACCCTCCTCAGCAGCAGCAGCGGAAGCCGCCAGGCCTCAGCACCTACGTGGCAGAAGGAGGACAATGATGATAACACCATGGTAATTTTGTGAGAAAACTGATCATTAGCGGAGAGAGGGAGAGGGAGAATGAGGTGATATAATACATCCTTGTGCCTCAAACACACACACACACATACACACACACACACACAGTTACACAACTGAATGGGGCCCTCTTCCTCAGTTGTCACTTCAAAGGATTCAGTAGTACATTTAAGCTTAGTCAGCACACGCACTCGCCTCTATTGTGACGTTTGAGAGCAATCCGGACCTTATAAAGCCTTTAAAGACTCTGTAAAGACGTAAAAGACTGACACTCCTTTGCACATAAAAATGCACACACGTCTGTGTAGTTGCAACTGCCCTCCGATACTTCTATTCATGTCTGTTTGAGCGTTCTCACCACAAAGTTTTACTGTTATATCATCCAAAAGCCCCTGTATTTTCGCCGGCGTGCGTGTGTGTGAGAGGGAAACGTTTCTAAGTTGCTGCAGATCGCTGAGACAGCGAAAAACCTCCCGCCATAAACAATGACAAGATGAGAGGAAGGGAAACAGCAGGACAATGGAGGCCTGAAAGAGTTAGAAAAAGGAGGGAGGAGCGGAAAGTTATTAAGAAATCATAAAAAAAAAATAAAAGTGGGTGGTGTGTGAGAGCGAACGGAGGGAGATGAGAGATTAAAGGCCGCAGGACATGCGAGACTGAAAACTCTGGAAAACAAGGCGCGCAAATACTCCATATGAGTGGAGTATGTAGTGACTTATAGACAAATGTGCACATTATTTTCCCTTTTGCCCGTAAGCCTGGTCTAAACACAGCTTTACTGTTTTAATGAGACACAGAATAAAGCAGCAGACAGAGGGGCCTCTCTGCTCTCCTTCACCCCCACAGCCAGCGCGCTCTCAGGGGGTTGAAAGGCGGCGTGAGGGAGGGGGTGGACGGAAGGGGAACAGAGATATGAAACATTTAAGTGTGCCGCTGAAAAAAAAAGAATGTGGATTTGGCAACTTTTTAACACCTACAGTTGTCAAATGAAAAACATTTCTGTTTGCGCGCTTGTGTGTGCGCGCGGGCGCACGCGTTTGTGTGCTCAAGATTTAGGCCAATCCAAGGTCACTGAGTTGCATCTCTGCCCAACGTCTCAGCTGAAATTAGCGATTCATGCGCATACGCACTGCCGGTCAGCTACCTCACTGTTGATTAATTCCTCGTCAGACAGCTTTGTCATTCACATACACACACACACGCGCACAGACGCTGTCACACAGTCTTAATCAGTGTCCCGCCATTCCACCCCCTTGTTGAACCATATAAGATTAAGGCCTGCGCAGTACAAATGACTACATGATGTTGTGATGTCACAGGACTTCCGCATTCACAAATTACAACCACAACGATCCTTTTGTCTCTAAGGAGAATTCGACCGGACCTCCAAGGCTCTCTGACATTTTACCCACTCCTCTCTCTCTCACCCTTCCTCCCTCTCTCTTCCTCTTCCTCTCTCTCTCTCTCTCTCTCTCTGTCACCCTTTCCCCCCTCTCTTTCTCTGTCTCTCTCTCTCTCTCTTCCTCTCTCTCTCTGTCTCTCCCGTCCCCCTGTTGCCCAACTACTTTCTTTTATAATCCTCTGAGAAGTTGAGTCAACGTGTGCAAATTTCATGAAGCTGCTCAAACGCATCAGCGGCCCTTCTGTCCCCTAGAAAAGGTCAAAGGGCTGAATCAGAAGCTCCTCCGCCCGCTCGACCTTCCGCGGGCGCCAAATCCGACCAGCCGCCCTCATAAACGGCCGGTGATGCAGCAGCGATCATAGATGAGGTTATTATTGATTGCAAAATTCATTCTGAGATTGTTTCAGGAGATGTTTCAGGTTTTGTCGAGTTTATTGAGACAAAGCAGATCTGATCTGATGAAGTTAACAGGGTGTTTTTGTTTCCCTCCACCACATAAACAGTGTTATCACACTTCAGCTTTCGTGTTGTGTGTGTTTATGTAACATATTCAGCGGTTGATCATCTTTGTGTTATGAGTAATTTGACTTTTAAACTCTATACTTATAGCTATATATATATATATATACACACATTTATCTCTCAGATTTGTAGTTTGAAGCCTTTTATGAACTATAATAAACTGTCCAAAAGTAACATGTTGGTCGGAGAATTACAGTTTTGTATCATACTGTATTAAGATGTGTTTGTTTAGAAAGCAGGGTTTATTCATGGCAAGTGTGATGGCTTTACAATTGTCAGTAACAGTAATGTGATGTTACTAATCAAAGTTATGTCATTACTTGCATAACCTAAGTTCCTCAATTATTTGTGGAATGGATGAATGGAAGAAAACTCATCAGACATATATTTTAGGTACGCAATCGCCTGACCTCAGTTTGTGCTGAATTTACAACCTTACACAAAAATCACAAGGACATGACCACAACAATGATGCACCGTTATGACCACGACGCCATCCTACCACGCCAATCAAAGGCAACGTGCTAACACCGAGCTAGCGGCGGCGCATGCGCTCACCTCAGCCAAAGCAGCCAAGGCTTCATTTACAAAGAAGAAGAGGCTGGCAGCTCTGTCTCGAAATAATGGTATTATGATATATTTTAGGAGTAATACAAAGTGAATGTAACAAGGAGTGTGTTTATATACTTTGTAAGGGAGCTACTTGAGGGAGAACCTTGGTTAGCGCTAGTGGACCTCAGCCCAGTTCGTGCGTGTGTTTTTTTTTTTGTTAGTGAACAAACTGTGCTGCGTCATGCTTTATGGTACTGCTAGTTAGCATAGGAGCCATGTTAGCAACAGTTACGATGAGACTGGAATTCAGAAAATGTAGCAAGACGATCCAGTGAACTATTTTGAGATCTTCTGGTATTTCAGGTATTTAGAAATATACCATAGCGTGAACTGAAACCTGTTGATCTCGACAAAAAAAAAAACCCGTTGATCTTGACAAAAAAGTGCGCACCAGCGCGGTCGAAAGTGCGAGGCTTTACATGAAAAATGGCGAGCATCCCTGATGACTGTGGACGAGGCGATCGCAGCCTGATGTTGAGGAGACGGTTTGTCACTTCCTGTGGGTGGAGGAGTGACCTTTCTCTGCACCATTTGTCTCATTCTGCAGACGTGTTGGTACACGGATGATGGCGCGAGCCCAAGCTTTTCTTCGAAGATTTCTTGGCTTCCTCTCTCTTGAAATATTTATGTTAATATTTGACACATTTCGTAACGCCTCTTTTTGCTTTTTTCCTCATTTTGACCTGAAGAGAAAAAAAAGAACTTCTGCAGACTGCCTGGCTGAAATAGTGATTTTTTTTTTCTCTTTGTCTCATCAGCAACTATAACTGGCTCAGGATAATATTAGGATTGAGACTTCCTGATTTATTCTCTGTGTTTCATCTCCCTTTTTGCTACATTTTGCAACCCAGAAATCCGTCGCACAGACTGAAACGCGCCGTCTCTTTCCTGGCATTGTCCATTTTGGCCACAGTGACCACACCGGACTCTTAATATACAAACACAGCAAGATCACACACACACACACACACACACACACACACACACACACACACACACACACACACCCACACACACACACACACTCGACAATTCATATACAGATTAACTGGCAGAGAGCAGTAAAAGGAAGTGCATCTTTTGCGAGGAGGAAGAGAGGACTCGAAGTCAGGAGGTCTTCATAATTGTCATACTTAACTGAAATTATATGCAGGTCTGGCTGGCAAATCTGGTTCTTTTATGAACATTTCTGCAAATTTATGATCTTAAATCACACTAAAAACCTGAAACTGCATATTGTTTTGCAATGACCATAGATAATTAGTCATTACCAACTGTTTTTTCCCTAAAAGACATGAAAAAGAAAAGTAGAAATTTTGATTATAGCTTCTTACATGTGATTATTTCCTTGTCTCTTTGCTCCTCTGTGCCAATAAACTAAATCTATTTGGCTTGTGGATAAAGCAAGGCATTTGAGGGCGTCATCTGGGGCTTTGGGGAACGATTGAGCAAACTTTTTTCAGCGTTTATAGGCCGAACAACTTAGACTTATAACGTAGACTCGCCAAACTATTTGCCAAACTATTTACCACAAAGTCCAGTAACTAGTCCATTAGGAAGTAGCTAGTTGGCAGCCCTACTCGCAAACTCAGTTAAAAAAAAGTATAAGGGTATAAAAATCATCTTGTCATCGAGTTCCACCTTCACATACATATACCGTTGTCCTTTTTATTTTTGAGGTGATGAAGCGACAGGTTGAATAAAAAAAAAAAATACAACAACCGCCATTTCCTTTGGAAAGCGCAGAGAGAGAGAGTGAGAGAGTGAGAGAGTGAATGAAGCTGCCGCCGCGCTGAATGGGGCTCCCGCCCACGCGCAGCTAAAAATAAGAGTTGGTGGTCGTCAGAGTCAAAGCCGGAGACGGTTTCAGGTGTGTTTGAAGGCAGAACAAGTAGCTCCCTGTCAGCTCTGCAGAACAGGGAAGAGCCGCGTTTGCGTTAAAAACAGAATGAGGAAGTGCGGCTGAGTTTCAGCTGGCAGGTGTGAAGAGCAAACAGGCATCTGCATCATCGCAAATATGGCAGCCGCGATTCGCCGTGCCGTTCCTTAATCAGAATTAACGAGAACATATTTGTGTCAACGGACATTCTGCAGCCTTAGTGCCAGATGTCAGTACATTTCGGACGTGGTGAGTCAGTTACGTGATCAGTTTGTCGGCTCACATTTGTGCAGTTACCCACTTACACCTGATGTCAATTTATTTATTTATTTTTTTGTACTAATGCGAAAAATGTGGAACGTGAAAGCAGCTAGCACATACTGAGCTGTAATTTCGGAGAACTGTCAGTCAGCTCCGCGGCTGCAACTGGATCAGGTGTTCTCGCGTCTCTCAGCACTCTGTTTAGGTTTTTATGACCCGACTTCTCTGTCTTTACGGGACAACGATCAACCGTCATCAGTTAGCAGCAGGTGGGACGACTCCTAAACAGGCTCGACTCGATGTTGGACCGGTGGTCTTTATGATGGTCAGATTTTGACGAGTTCGAGTGAACCCTGATGTCGCGCTGTCTTCGAGTGAGTCAGCAAGAGTTTGCCACCAAATATTCACCAAATTAGTTTGCCTCATCGGCTTTCTGCCAGAAAACCTCTCCGACACATAGTTGATGTTGCATTGAAGCTGAATGAAGTTGCAGAGGATTATTTCCTACTTGGCCAACTAGTTCTGTTTTTTAAAGAAATGAAAGCAACAAGTCAACTTCTAAATCAACAATAATCAGTCAGTCCCGTATCATATTTGCATCTCAGCCTCTTTGGTGAAGCTCCTCTTGATGGTCCTTTCATCAGCCGAATATATAATGTAAATTTTTTGTGCTATCTTGTGTTCCCTCTTCTCCTGTGACCCAGAAATGCCTCCATCCTCGCATCTTTTCCTCGCCTCTCTTCCTCACAACCTTGAGAGGAGGAGCGAAAACCAGGAAGAGACATGAGTGAGAAGCAAGGGGACACGTCAGCGTTATGAAATGTGCCCTGTAGACAGCACCACCTGACTTTGTGGAGCGTTTCTGGCAGAAATACTTTTAGGCAAAATTCTCTTGATGCTTTGGAGAGATTGTTATGCTGCTGCCCTCCCCTTAAAAAAAAAAAAAAAAAGTTTTTTTTTCCAACATATAAAAAAATGTCTCCAATTTGAGAACCAAAGCAGCCCAGTTTCAGTACCTCTTGCTGATGAACCGATCCTGTTTTATTCGCGTAAATGTGACTTGACCTTTAATAGATGAAAAACCAGGGAGACCACAGAGCAAGAGGACAGGATGATAGTCGGAGGGTGTGTGCGTGTGTGTGTGTGTGTGTGAGAGAGAGACGGAGACAGAGAGCAGACACGCAAACACTTCAGACTCGCAGACAAAACCGTCTATCCAAAGATAGCATCATGTGGATTGAAATGGCATTAACGCATACCTCCGCCCACGGGACTGTTTTCTGACCTTGAGCTCCAAATATGCAAGGACGTGACAGCTTTGATGGTCAGATTAGAGCCGGTGTCATTCTGATGGTTTTATTTCTCCGCCTTCGACGTTGAACATTCGGCCTCTGTGCCTTGTGACCTAATGACTTGACGTTTCTCCTTAAAAATAGAAAAAGAGGCCGAGAGAAGTTGATCTGAAACAGTGAAGTGATGGCCACCGACAAGCTTTCATTATGAACGCCTCCGACCTTGAGCGCACAAACACACACACACACACCAGCATTATCGTCACACAGCAGCTCACAACACACACTCGTGCGGCGGTGATGCTGGAATGTACTTTTGCGTTTTCACATGCCGACTCCCACCCTGATCTACCATAAGCTGAGCAAAGTTGACAGCAGCAGGCCTCTTTGCACATATTTCTCACACATCAACCTGCCTATAGCTGCCCCCCCACACACACACACACACACATTAATCAGGCAGTCGAGCAGCCTTGCAGATGCGTGAAAAGGTCAAAGCAGATTAGGGGCAAAGCGTCAAGAAGGAGTGCGTGGAGGTAACAGACGGCATGTTGATGCAGAGCTGCATCTGCAGATGTGCTCTTCAGAAGTCCTTATCAGTCGATATTTTATGTTAATGTCCCATGATGATGCTCATCCAGGTCTTAAAGTTTTACCAACAAATAGTATTAACTGTCTCGAATTCACTGTGTCAATGTCCAACTTTTTCATTCTTTGCCTTTTGCCTGTCAACTCTCTCCTCGAGTTTCATGCAAAAATAACATTAAATCACCGAAGAACCTCTTTAATTTATTGAAATTTTCTGGAGAAGGATATAAAATCCAGACTTAAAAAAATAATATACAATAATACATATATTTACAATATAATGTACAAGTTTAAAATTACATCAGTTTCATGAATAACAACAAATCAGCTTTCACAAAATCCATCGATGGCCAATGCGCTATTTTTTTTAATAATACTCATTTTCTTAGGCTCCTGAATAGGATTGATAACGCATAAAATGGACAGCGATGTAGTTGTGAGCAGATTTAAGCATTTATTTAGATTTAAGTTTTCACGCTAGATGATTTTAATTTAATACTCCCGTGCTGTGACAGAAAAACACAGTGGTAATGATGTGTATGTCTTCATATGATAAGCTGCAAATCCTCCACATGAATAAACACTTAAAATGAATCAACTGAGCAGACGAAATGTAACATCATTAAAAAGAAATCAGAAGGCGAGTCTCGGGTGGAAAAACCGGGAGAAACGTGCGGCGGCGCCTCGGTGTGACAAAAGCAGGGTTGACGCAGCGGCATGGTTTTCTGTGGCGGACATCTGATGCATCTGCCAGCAATAAATGACGAGTCACGTCTGCGAGCTGCCGGCGAAGCGAGAAATCCAAACAGGCCGAAACGCTGACATCAAGTGAGATTAGACACAATAAGAGTCATTGAAAAGAGTCCAAATCAAGACTTCTTGGCAGTTGACTTTATGGACACACATTAGGCAAAGTCTGTCTCTCTCTTGAATTGGACATTGCAACAAATCAGTATTGAACCATTTAAAGACACAAATGTTTATGAAGATATTGTACAAACTGCAGTGTGTGTGTATGTGTGTGTGCGCTCGCGTTGTGCCCGCCCTTTCCCCATCATGCCTGTTTTCCTGAGTTCACCCAGAGTTTAATGAGAAAGACAGAGTTTTGCCATCGTTCTTTTTCGCTGTTTTTCTTTTTGCTGCTCTGTCTGAGAGAACGCGGGAGGGGCGGTGGGGGGCAGGATTAGGAAACATACTCTTTAAATGTAATCTGGTTACTTCCCCAGCAGGCAGGTGGGGGGGAATGTAGAGAGAGTGAGAAGCGAGGGATACGGAGGGATGAAGGGGATAGAGAGAGAGCGACGGCGGTGAAGGGAACAGTGTGTACCTGTGCTGCAGGCCAACCAGACACAGACAGGTTTATCCAGCCAGCATTCATCATGTCAATGTTTTTTTTTTTTTTCACCATCTCCCTCCTTCCTTTCTTCTCGCCGTTTCGTCATCCCCAGCTCCACACACACCACCACATGTTCCAGCATTTTCATCCGGACAATTACCCCCCCCCCCCTTCTGTCGCTCCTTTTCCTCCCCTTTCCATCATGTGTTCCTTGCCCTCCTCTTACGGTATCTCCTGCAGTTGAAATGCACAGCGTGTCGGACACAAACCAGCTCCCATTAAGCGTCACCCCGGCAACCGAACAACACAATTAGGGCAGGAGGGGGGGGGCAAAGGAAGGAAGAAATACAAGAAAGAAAGAATGACAGTCCTTGTTTAATGTCTTAAAGCTCGACTTTTAACAGCGTGATTAAGTGGTTGGAAACCGACCGAAACAACAAAAACAGAGCGTGGCGGAGGGAGGTGGGAGGGGAGAGAGGTGGGGGGAGGGGCACGGGGAAGGGGGAGGGGGAGGGGGAGGAGAATGAGGTCAGCCCAGAACAGAACCACTCTCTTTAAGATTGTGATTGGCTCCTGACGAGACAAACACACCGAGGGGACGTAGTAACGCGGCAATTAGTGGAGGTCATCTGTTCATACACTCACGACAGAGCAATGTTTTTGAGACATTTTTTTTTTATTATTATTAGTTCTATTTACAGACAGCACAGCTGTTTCTGACATTCAAACACACATTGCAGGGAATCGATTAGTTCCATATTTAGTTTGTCTGCACACACAACGGCGGAAGTCCGGACAATATTAGAAAACTGTGACACTGCGCAGGAAGTGATTTAACAGCCACATGAGGACCATGTGACCCCGCGACCCCTTTATGTCTATTTCCGAGACCCAACCGGGGTCTTAAAAGTCCCACATTTCATGCTTCCTCCCAAACAGTGGCAACATGTTTTTCCATTTCGGGGCCGAAAAATCTCCCTGATTTGGTGCCATTTAAGATCAGTTAAAGGCGGAAAACAGAAAATGTCGAGCTCTTTTACTTTCTGCACTCGAGGTCCAGAGCAAACTTCCTCCTGCGGCAGAGAAAGAGAAACACACCAGCGCAGGAACCCAGTCACTTCATAGCCACTCACTGTGTAATAGAAGAACCAGCTTGTTAAAGTGGAGCATGGAGGCTGAGGCTCCTTTTGGCAAATCCACACACTTCCAGTGTGTGTGTGTGTGTGTGTGTTCGTGTGAAGTGGCTGGTTCCAACCGCACTGTGGCTTGCGACGCCAATTATGGGTTTAGACCATCCAAACACTCGCTCGCCCTTGTTGTCGAACACACACACAAACACGCACACACTGCTGCCCTTCAGTGGTTTGCGCTTCGTGTCCCGCAGGAAGGAGGCGCCTCTCGCGTCGCCGTGAGCCAAATAAGCTCAGAAATAATCTGAAATAATTGCTCCTGATTGGAGACGTCTGACATGAAAAGCGCGCCCGCTCCCGACAACAACCGCGTCAGTTTGTGGAGAGCTTCTTCTCCTGCGACATCTTTTTCCACGTCCTCCTCTTTATCGGTCTGCCGCCGACTTCCAGGCGTGTCAGATATCTCCCAGGTTGTCGTAGATGATGTCAGGTGACCTGAGCGGCGCCTGCGGGTGCCGGCTGTACCACGAGTGAGGAGGCGAGGGTTTCTGTTTTGACACTTTGCTGTACAGGTCTCTTTCCCCCCCTTCTCCTCCGCCTCTGCCCCAAAAGTTGTTGTTGTTGTTGACATTACTGGCAGGTCCGCCATGTTTCCCATGGGGCAACGGTACGGGTTCCTTTCGAGCAAAAATGCCCCTGCCCGGTTTAGGGGCAGTGGTGGGTTTTGGCCACCGCGGAGCCAGCGGTTGTGGTGTGCCACGGCTCTGGCTCAGCTGCGGAGGCGAGTGTCTCTGGGAATCCAGCGGCTTTCCAAGAGAGATGATGCTGTAGTTCCCCTCCGGTCCTGAGGGGGCTGGCGCCACCTCCTGCCTCTTCTGGCTGTGGGGCTCCAAACGGGCCTCATCGTAGACACTCATCCCCAACTTAGCGCACAAGCTGGCTCCTCCTTTGGCGCAGCCCTCCGGTTCGTCATATATGTGCTCCAGATGAGGGGCAGCAGGCGACAGCGCCCCTTCTGCTTGACCCCCTTTGGGTCGCCTGTTGTTTTTCCCGCCTCTCGCTGCCCCTCTCCCAGCCCCACCTGGATTTACAGCGCCGTTGAGACTCAGCGCGCTCGTTTTCTGGTTCAGCTCCAGGTTGATCCGGTCATACATGTGTAAGAACAGGTCCGGCGGTTTCCTGGGGTTACTGCCTCCAGTGTGATGCTCCCCTTGGGCGCCACCTCCCGAGGTCTCGTCACCCAGCGGTCGGAGGCGCGGCGTGGGCACCTGGGGCGTGGATGGGTTGCTAGATTGGTTCTGGCCCTTGATGCTGTCGACCGGGTCGGAGTAGAGGCAGTCGGCGCCATGCAGAGGAAGACGCACCGAATCTGCTGGCTCTGAATAAAGACCAGCTTGTTCATCAGCCGATGGAAGACCTTTAGGCGCTCCCTGTCCTCTGGGAGAGCGTGGCGGTGTGCTTCCGCCTACTCCCAGCATTGCTGGCGGTTCTGGTAAAGTCCTCCCTTTGAGTCCTCCTGCTCCACCACTTCCTTGCCCTCTTCCTCCTCCTCCTCCTCCTCCCCCATCGCCTCCTTCTTTCTTCCCCAGCACGCCGTCTGCAGAGCCCGGCTTGCTGCCGCCTGAATCGCCGTCTGCCTCCCGACTGCTACAGCTGCTGCTGTCTCCGCTCCCCGCTGCCACGCCGCCAGCGCTGCGTATGTGCTGCAGTGACGCAGGGCAGTCGGGATCAAAGTTGACGGGGCAGCTGACGTGGTGCTCCTCGGCCTGCGCCTTCTGCGACTGGATGGCCTGGTCCACCAGCGTGAAGATCTCGTTACCTTGCTTGGTGTCGAAAGTGAAGGTACCCGGGCCCGAGTCACAGCGCCGGCCCGCTTCAAAGGAAAACATCACCTGGAGGAAGAACATGAAAATTGGGGGGTTGAATATAAACATCCATATATAGATATAGAACATCTTTTGACTTCACAGCTTCCGCTTAACACCGTTTTAAAATCCCCCTGCCCTGTTTCAGAAACTCAAAGATCTATTTCCATTTAGCGATCAATTAAGCCACCCTTTTTATATCTTCTACGTGTAATCAGCTTGAATCAGTAGCAGAATCACGTGCTCGGAAACACTTTAAAAGTCATCTGTCGTTTTTAGATCCTCATCTGCAGTTTCGCAGCATCAAAGTGACAATAGAGCAACCACAGGCTCTAAAGCAGAATACACCCTGTGACCACAAACACACATAAACACACTGCTGCTGCTGCTGCTGCTGATGCAGAAAGTATTTATAATAATCAACTGTCCTCAAAACTTAATTAGCTTGCTCTGTTTCAGAGAAGAACCGTTTTGTTTTGTGAGAGGTGTTTCTTCTCCCATCATGCACCCACCCGGTCTCGCCCGTATCTCCTCAGCAGCTTGTAGGGCCACACCAGGATGTTCCTCTTCGTCTTTGGCTCTTTCAAGATCAAGACGTCGCTCTCAGCCTTCAGCCAGTAGCTGCCAGTCAGCCCGCAACGTTCCGACGCCTCGGTTCTCTGAATGGTCACCCAGAAGTCATTGACTGCGGGGAGAAGGTGCCAGAAGAATGGATGAAGTCCTCCCAGTTTTAAACTGGTCTTGCGTACCACCATATTTAGCATTGGCGTACAGGCTAGACCGGGCCTCACCCTCCTCTCTGGAGTAGTAGATGAGGTTCTCAGACATCTGCAGGTCCTGGGTTCCTCCGTTGGCGTCTGCAGCACAACCGCTGCCGCCTCCCCCCTGTCAAGACAGCAACACAGAGAATCCATCTTGTTTTGTTTTGTTTTTTTACATAATTCTTCACCTTACAATTTAAATGCAAGACTTTGCGTTTGGGATCATGTGCTGTGGTTTGTAGTGGAGGAGCGGAGGGGGACGGGGGGGGGGGGCGCTGGAGCAACTGGGGGCTTTCCAGTGCAACCACTGGAATGATCAAGTGAAGAAAAAGACCAAAAATAAAGCATTAGAGAACAAAGCGGATGGAGTCTTCACCATGGAAACTCTCGCTGGCTTCCCCTTGACAATCTGCGTGTGTGTGTGGAAGTGGAAGCTGCGGCCTGTACACACATGTGGCACGCTGGGTGTTTTAGCAAACCCGTGTACACAAACAAAACTGCGACGCCAGTAGGAACGTTAATCCAAAGCAGCACCAATCCGTCGTCACGTCTTCATCCCGTTCATAAACATCGGCGACGCGTCCCGCCTGGGCTTTTTTGACGACCCGCCGCCAAACCCTCAGAGCAACACAAAAGCTCAGGCAGCGGAGAGAGAAAGCAGCGGGGATACCTGAAATGCGATGTCACACATGGTATCCATCCAGTCCTTGGCGGCGCTCTTCTCTGCAGCGAAGACGTGGGTCTTGTCGTTAGTTTCCACACAGAACGCTGCCATGTTTTCCTTGGGACAGGTCTCCATCAGCGCCGGCAGGATGGAAATGCACTCCGACAGGCGGATGATCTTTTTATCCAGCTTCCTGCTTTTCTCATTGGACCCGCTGCCCGAGCCCCCGCCGGCCCCTCCGCTTCCACTCGAGTCGAAGAACTCCAGGCGGGCGATGCCGTTCTGGCTGGCGGGGTAGAGGACGAACCAGTTCTTCTTCCATTTCTGCTGGGCGGAGGAGAGAAGCGGAGAAAAAGTTGAGTCAATTGAACTTGCTTCACTAAGCAGTCGAGGCCTTCGCACTCTGGACTCTGCTTATTTTCGGCCAGAATCGATGCACGTGCGGTGCCTCGCGTTCAGACCGCCGCCGTGCATGCGGATGCGTGTGGGTCCCTGCTCCAAAAAAAAACATTCAGGATCGACCAGCTTTTTTAGAAACTGACAGTCCACAAAATCATCTTCACATTGTGGCTTTTCAGAACGTATAAAAAATAAATAAAGACATGAGACTTTGTGTGTACAGGTTTCTGTGCGCAGCATCTTCCAGCGTCCAGAGTGCAAAGGCCTTAAATGTGTGAGAGTTATTCACTGTATCAGCCTTAAAGAAGGGAACCCGAGTTCTAGTGTTTGTGTGGACCAACTTAAACTTGTACGCACGAATATTAATTTAGAGGAAGACTCCAAATGAACACTGATGTTGCTCCGTATCTGCTGGATGTGGTAATTTCATGTGTTCCGGTGGGTGGACAAAAAAAGCATTAATGTTATGGGTATATTAAACACTGGAAAATCTTTAAGTCAACACTGTTATTATTTTTCACATTTTGAGATTTATGCAGTTCATTAACCAGCTATTTTTTTCAAAATGCACTGTGTCCTGACACCAGAGATCGTCATGTCCTCATGTAACGCATGAAAAGGACTTATTTCTTTTGTTTTTTTTGTAAATTTGATTCGAAGTGAAACTGAAATTACATAAGAAATTCCATGGGAGGACGATGCGTAACAATCCCCTCTTTCAGTTTCTTTTTAATTTTTGAACTTTTTTTTCAGGCACTCATGTCTGTGTTATTGCAAGTACAAACACACTCTTCTTCCATTCAGTGCCACGAGCCTCAAGCTGAAAATGAAAGAAGCCAAACTGGGTGGGAAGACAGGAAAAGGACGACAGGAAAAAGACGAGGTCGGGAAAACAGAAACAGAAAATGTGATTTTTCTTTTTCTTTCTGTCTTTTTTTTCTCTTTCTTTTTTTTTTTTTTTTTTGCAGCACACATCCGTCCTGTTCACAGCTGTTTCAGACGGGAACTTCACTTGCATGTGGTATTTTTCTGGTGGCAAATAGCGGAACAGAGTGTTGCAGACATTCAAAAAGTGATAAAGCGGAGAACGCACAGGCGTGCGTTCTGCACGTCTGAGTCAAAATGATATCTGCACGCTTTGCTCTGCTTATGGATGTTCTAATCTGCTCGCAGACACTTGATGTAGGAGGCGCGTGGTGATAAATGGAACTCAGGTTGACTCAGACCTGTTTCCTCTACATTAGTCACTGCTGCTGCAGGAGAAAATACCCCAAAAAAGGAAACGGTACTGTCCCATTTTATCCACATGTACAATGATGGTCAGATAACCTCCATCACATCTGGGATTAAAATAACAATGTGCAACAAAAAGCGCAAAATTAACTTGTGAGGAGCTGCAAATAGAATCTGCGATTCAGTACTTTTAACAAAACATTATTTCGAATGATATTTGATTTAGATGACTCCAAATCAGGGTGTACTGTTAGTTTATTAGAAGATGCCGTCTTTATTGTTAATATACATGGTAAGATGGATGTATGATGATGATGAATGCCTTCCAAAAAACAGGCATAACTCAAAAACAAACAGTTTTACAGTTTTAATTTCTTTTAAATACTAAAAGGCTGCTGTCCTATTGAGCACATGCACCTCAAGATAAAGTAGAGTTAAACTTTAACTGTTTAGTCCAGTCAATTCCATCAATGTAAAGACACAACTTGTCTTATTTCAAAACATGTCACATAGTGGATTTTTTTTATACTTTATGAAGAATTCTGAGAAAAAACTCAGAATTCTGACTTCTTTTTCTTTATTATTTTTGTTGGCCTTAACCCTCTTCCATACTGTGGCCTTGAGGGGGTCAGATAATATTCAGATAACTAGTTGATCTCTGAGTGCGTTACAAAAATTATTTTCCACTCATAAAAATGTGTTCCATTAACCACCCGTGTTGCGAAAAAAAAAAGGGGTCAATCTTTCAAAAATTGCGCACCAAGGTTTATTCAAGTAATAACCGCCAATGTTTTATGCCGCTTGGAGCATCGCATAAAAAATATGTCAGAGGTCAAAAACACGAGAAGACGAGGCAGCAGGTGTAGAACTTCTCCCCCGAGGGCGGCGAAGAGGAACCAGCCGCAAACAATGATCTCCTTCCTGCTCGGGGACAAACGACGGCCGTGACACAACGCCGGCGACGCGCGTGGAAGCCCACTCAGACGCTCAGCGACAGCAGCGGACACGATGACGCACCGCACGCAACATTCTGCGCCTTACTGTAAGCACTCAAATCACGCCAGACGTTTGGGAAATCCCTCTCGTCCCTTATGCCCTCCGGACATGCGTGTGTGTGTGTGTGTTTTCCCCCTATATTCTCTGCCACCAGATAGTCAGAGAGCTGGGCGGTGACAGAAAGGTCAGTCGTACGAAAATCCGACGTGACACTAAAAACCAAATCACTAAACACTGTCTGAAACTCACTTCAGCCTTTTAACCGAGCTTACTTTTTTTTTTTTTAAGGACCGATGTGAAGGATTCTGAAGCTTCTAGTTGTGCATTGGAACGAGCCGAGCATCACTGTACTCACCCTCCATCTCCAAGTGTGCGGGAGAGCCTACGGGCGCTTTCAGGCCAAACTAACCACGCAGCATAAAAACAGGTGACTTCAGCATCCCTCTAAAAACCCTCATGATCCGGCTGCGACTGGGAAGGCTCGCCTGCCACCGCCGTTTTCACCTCCCTTTGCCTTTTGTTTTTTTTTCCTTTATTGTCCCCAGTAATTTGCCTGATCCTCCATTTGTCAAAGTTTGGTTTGTCAAAATGGTTCGCCACTTATTCCTCTTCTTGCTGCTGCTTCTGTCTCCCAACATCTGCGCTGCCAATCGTAGGCTGCCATGGGCGCCGTGGAGGAAGAGCTGCTCCCTGTGCAGTTATGTTTGACGTCTCATTCTCGGCTAACAGGAAGGATTCTCGGATTCAGGTGGGGCCGCAAATTTCATGCATTTTCTTATATGAAAACATGAACCAACCATTGTCAGTCAATAATTAGCAATCAGATCGCGGCTCGCAGCTGAGCGTTCTGAGGCGCCGCCGTGGCCCAGTTCAGTGTCGTTCAGTAGCTCATCCACCACGTTTATCGGCATCCTGATTGATGGCTTCTGCGCGCAGGTCGTCACCGGCTATGGGTCCGTGATGGGGTTCCGCTTGAGACTGCAACCACCAGATGGCGACTCAAATGACGCAACGCGGACGGTGTCCTGGAGTTGTGTTTCGACAAGAAGGCGCAAAATTTACAGTGAGCGCTGTCTTCTTTTATTAGTGTTCTATTCTTAAAACCACTAATGGTGAAATCAACTCCTAAATGAACAAAAATGACAGAGACCCTTGAGCAGAGGTACGTGCGTGAGACATACACACGCACGCGCACTCACACACAAGACACGCACTCACACACACGCACGCGGTTTCACAAGTGAACACAAGCACTGTTGAAGCAAACTGCCAGAATGGACAGGAAGTGTGTGGGATTGTCAATACCCAGGATTCTTTTCACTTCCTTCTTTTGACTCCAGGTGTGTGTTTCAGTTTTTGTGTGTGTGTGTGTGTGTGTGTGTGTGTGTGTGCGCGCGCGCGCGCGTGTGTGTGTTGTAAGTGCACATAAACATAAACTTGTGAGTATTTCTGTGTGTGTACAGTATTTTAAGGCATAC
>CAAKHG010025849.1:0-10537 GCA_901007715.1 Dactylopterus volitans | reverse complement strand
ACCACCAATAGGCACTCAGAAACTGGGGGAAAATTGAATCAGAGAACAAGTTTCTGAGAGTTAACAGCTTGCGTGATAGGCGGCTCACAGGACAACTGCTTCAAGCACAACTTCATAGTGGTCGAAGTAAGCAAGACTCAGTTTCTACTGTGAAGAGAAGACTTCGAGCTGCAGGTTTGACAGGACGAGTTGCAGCAAGAAAGCCACTGCTAAGATGTCAGAATAAGACAGAGAGGCTCTCCTGGGCCACAAAACACCGCCACTGGACTACTGAAGACTGGAAGAAGGTATTATGGACTGATGAATCAAAATTGCAAATCTTCGGTTCATCGCACAGAATCTTTGTACGCCGTCGAGTAGGTGAGAGTATGGTTCCAAAGTGTGTGACATCAACTGTCAAACATCAAGGAGGAAGTGTGATGGTCTGGGGCAGTTTTGCTGGATCCAGGGTCGGTGACTTGTAACAGAGTGAGCGGCACCCTGAACCAAAATGGCTACCACAGCATTCTGCAGCGCCATGCAATACCCTCTAGTATGCGCGTAGTTGGTCAGCGGTTTATCCTACAGCAAGATAATAACCCAAAACACAAGTCCAAGCTATGCCAAAACTAACTCAGGAAAAAAGAACAAGATGGTAAGCTTGAAAACATGGAGCTTGAAAACATGGAGTGGCCAGCACAGTCTCCGGGCTTAAACCTGATCTGGATTGCAGGTGTAGGTTAACATGATGGATACAGCAGAAACATGAACAATACTCATAAAACAATAGAACAAAGTGGACATGGCGGTCCAAATCGCATGAAACCACCAATACACTTTATAAACAGTATACTACACTGACATCTGCATTTTTGGCAAGCCTTGGCAGATCTTATCTGAGGACTCTGAGGGAACCTCACTGATCAGCTGGCATGACAGGTGTCGGGGCTTTGTCACTCAGCTTTTCAGGTAAGACCATGTGTTGGGGGGCGGTTGCTGAAGTGAACCATTTGTTCTGCTAAGTGGGCAACATCTGGTCTTCAGGCTTTTAGAGGTACATGTGGGCCTCCTTTGTCTGAGCTTGTTGGTGAGATACTACAGAATAAATTAGCAGAAAACTGGCTAATAATTCTACAATATTTTAATTTTTCTGTGGGACAATATGACAATCAATAACTTAATCCTTACTGCTAGAAACATTAACAGATGAAGTGTGTGATAACAGAATGAGTGACTTGTCCCTCTGTAACATAATTTAAAAAAAAATGGTTTCTTTTGATTTCTAGGGAAACTAAAGGGTCTTTTTATAGTTGAATATCAGAGCTTTGGCCTCACCACTCACATAGTTTGGGTGCCAGAATCAAAACCTGAGATTCATTTGAATTGTCAGCATCATTTATGATAATATTTGTTCTTCTGATATGTATTGCATGCCATACTGAAATGATCTTCTGGATGTCAAACCTCTAAATGAATAATGACAGAAACGCTGCAAGGAAATTCCCATCTTTATTATTTTCATGTAAATTTATCATAGAATGACAGCACCCGAAGTGCGATTATGGTAGAGTGGACTAAACACACAAAAAAAATAGTCTGTGAGAAAATAGTCTCACAGACTGCCAAATCCCATTTGTTAATGACTTTCCAGATTTATCTGTTTTACTCTGTGTAAGAAAAGTCACCAAGAGAACTATGGCAAGAATAAATATTTGATCTTTCATCTTTGCAATGTCTAGCTGTCCTTAAACAAGCTGAGATCCAAAAGACTGCTCTCAAACAGCTTGTGTAAGAAATATGGTTTTCATTGATATACAACTGTATCTGTCAGTTTGAGAAACAAAGACACAATTGAAAAAAAAAATGGAGATTACCATGGCTGAAATCAGAGACAGCTTATAATGTTCATCAATGTTAATGATCACATTTTCAACAAACATCTTTTTGAATATGCAAGAAGGGCCTCAACCAGTTCCAACCAGTATCAATGCAAAGGAAACAAAATTTAAGAAAATCCAGTACAGCAGCTAAATATCCCACAAGCAGATACAAACAATTAAGGCCAAAGCATCAATCAGCTGCAACTTTCTCAGCGCCTGATTCACTTAAGTGACTCCAAGTTCTAAATTTAAGAATCCTAAAAAACTGATTAACTGACTTAGGTCATTGCATGAAGCAAGGGTTAGAGGTAAAAACTGAAATGACAAATTCTTGGTCTTTCATATATTAAATTATACTCAAGTACATTTGTTTGTTGGCTTAATCAGATCAAGTAAACCATTTAAAGATTATCTTTGGGCCTGGGAATTATAAGAAAATGTCATTATTATTTCATTTTTAACTTTCATTATTAACTTTTATATTTTTTTTTCAAATCTCTTTATTGAATTTTTCAGAATTAAGGCATGACTGTATAAAAACATGTCATAAAATCATGAACTGTAATATAAATCCAAATCCAAACCCACCCACTCGCCAACCCACCCCAACAGGTCCAATTCTAACAGGGACGAGTGTTAAGTAGGCTCCTAACGCCTATGCATCCCTCAAGTGTGAACAGACAGATTCATACATACATACACACACATAGACACATACATACAAACAAACATACACACGTAAAGGAGAGAAGGAAAAGAAAAGAAAAAAATAGAGAGAAGGGAAGACAAGAAGAGGGGGAAAAGAAAGGAAAAAGAAAAAAACAGTGGGGGTGGGGGGTAGAGTTAAATGGTCAGTCGGTTAGTCTTCCTCAGCGTCTAAAACAAAGTCAGGGGAGTCAACAAATTCCAGAAAGGGGTGCCATGTGTCTTGAAATCTCCCAATGGAACCACTGAACAAGAATCTAAGTTTTTCAAGTTTCAGGTTGTAAGGGACCGTTTTGACCCACTGGTTATATGATAGGGGACGGGGAAGCTTCCAATCAAGCAGGATCAGTTGACGAGCCAGTAAGGATGAAAAAGCGAGGGCCCTCTTGGCAGGAGACCAAAAATGGGTGAGACAGGGTTAGAAGGGATAGATTTATTGTGCACTCTGCTTAGAGTATTAAAAATATCCTGCCAAATTTGTCAATTTAGGGCAGGCCCAAAACATATAATGGTTGGCTGGGGATTGATTAGATCAATTACAATTAAAATTGGTGAGATATATGGGTATATGCTGAAAAAGGTAAAGGAATTTGGGCATTATAACCATCATACAAGAGACAACGGTAAGGTCGACCAACGGTCAAAGTCCTTCTCAGTCTTCTCGAGTAAAGGAGAGAAATTAGCATTGAAACATGTTGGACATGGAATCTGTAATGACAATGCCCAAATAACGGAAACCATTCTCAGCCAGTCTAAATGGAGTCAGAGATCTGTTTAGCTAATGAATTAACAGGAAAAACTCCCTCTTTTGGTAACTTGTAACCAGAGTGTGCACCGAGCCGGTCTAGGATGTTGAGAATTACAGGTATAGATGTGACAGGGTTCGAAATGTATAAAAGCAAGTCATCCGCATAAAGCAAGACTATGCGTTGTGTCTGATCAAGTAATACCTTCAAAACCTTTCTCCGAGTGCAACCAGATCACCAAGGGCTCTATCGCAATGGTGAATAAGAGGGGCGATAAGTCTCGTACCTCTCCTAAGCGGAAAGGGTCAAGACAGTGTGTCATTAGTTTGTACAGAGGCCATGGGGGAGGAGTATAAAAGCTTGACCCAGAGGATGAAGTCGCTATCGAAACCAAATTCCCCTAGCAATAACAAAGCCTTAAGTGTCCATTGCACAGAGATGCATTCTCCTAGCATCTGCGTGGTACCTCCAGTCCATGCTCTCGCCCAACCATGGCAGTGTAGTCAGTAAGTCAAATGAGTTCAATTAAGATCAATTATAAGAGACATAATAATACGATGTGGCGAGACGAGGGCTAGAAGGCCAAGAATTGGAGACAACTTTAAGGTTTTCGACAATGCCACTTAGGGAGTGTTGCCCTAAGAATAATTGGAATGTAGTAGGTTCGCATGCAACAATGAAGACAAGACGTGGTTTCAATTAGCCTAAATATAGTTCTTTATTACCACACAATGTTCCTTTTTTTTTAAAAATGGTACATCATAAAATTCGTCATTTAAAACGGGAAACAAAAAAACTAAATCAAAAATAAAAATATATCAATCAGTGCTGATGCTTACCCGTGGAAGGTGTGAGTCGTAAAGGGGCGTGAGGATTCCCAGGGAAAAGCAAACACCCAAATTATATATACAAAAATAAAAAAAAAACACAAAGGGTGCACAGCACACACAGCAAAAGGGGGAAACCACCACCAGGACACCAGGGGCCACCACCAGCAGCGCTCAGCAACTGAAAGACAAAAAGTGGGATTAATCAAACATCCAAAATCCAACTAAATTAACCACAAAATGTTCAACAGGAAATCAGACTTAAAGGAAACAGAAAGAAACAAACTTAACCTTTAACCGGTACAAGGGTTGAGTAAACAAATTATAAGTTAAATGAAAATTAACCAAAAATAGATTAACAAATGGACGGCAACAGATAAATTAGATTAAAGAAATTAAGGCGACATAAGAAAAACAAACTAATAATCTGGATTAATTTCAAAGCAACGAAACAATAAGCGAAATAACTAAGGCAAAGTAAACAAATTATTCCCAACTAAATAAGAAAAGCAAAATAAATCCCAACCCCAAATGAATCCAACTGAGATGAATTAAAATCAACCCCACAATTGGGACCCAGGCTTTGAATGGCTGTCAGCAGGTCGGCACGCACACGCTCCCGAGCGCAGACCGACGGGCCTTTACAGCCTAGCAGTGCTTAATGCGGGCTTAGTGCAGCAGCAGGCAGAACAGCCACTGGGCAGGGCAGACAGGACGCCAGGCAGGACAGACAGCAAGCAAGCGGAGCCGGCTTTGGTTAGCCGTTGCTATCACCTAATACCTAACACCTAATAACACAGCTACGTTAGCACATGCTAGAGGAGTGAGTGGGCTGCAAAGGCAAGCAAGAGGCATACATACCGCCTGACCAAGGAGAGGCCAAAGAGGTTTACTATGTCACTGCACACAGGGCTTTAAGTCCGCTTTGCACCAGAGTCTGTGGTATCAATTATATGGCGACCATTAAAACTAGCAACTTATTAAACAGAGCAGCCGAGACAACACACGCTTACCTGCGACCGGTGAGATTAACGCAACAGCCGGAAGTGGGCGTGCCTCTAGAGCCAAAGAGTGAGAGGCAGAAGGATGGACACCTGCCCTCTTTATAGGGTGGCCTCCCCCTGTGATTGGGCCAGTAGAAAATAGTCAAAATACCCCAAACACCTGAGCCAGGAGGATATCTATCCTGCTACAAGGAGAAAGGGAAAAAAAAGGGTAAGTAAATAAATAAATAAAACACCTACCAGCAGATACAGCAGTAAACGTAGTGGCAGTCTAAAACGCTAATTGGTATGCGTGAATGATCATGATTCACAGGTTATATGAAGGAAACAGACCCAATAAATGTTGTCCCTGTAGGTTGAGCGCTGATAAAAAACAACAACAACAAAAAAAAGTTATATTGTAGTATATATTGTACATTATATTGTATATTGTATATTGTATATATATTGTATATTGTATTGATGGGGTTATATTAGCAGAACCATCGCGGTATTATTGCAAAAGGATAGGCTATTTCGCAGAAGAAAAAAAAAGAAGATAAACAGAAGGAAGTGAAAGAGAAATAGTAAATAAGTGAGTACAGATAAAAAGGGAATGACTAAAAATAAAAATGCAGGTCGATCTTACAGAAGAGGGATATAGCTCACTGAGGACCAATCACTGTCTCTGCAAGTCTCTGCAAAGTTATTCCTAACGGATTTTTATCTGACAGTTATGGGACTAATCATCTCAGTTCAGCTGAACAGCAACTACGGCAAATGGCCAACAACAACACAGTCAGACCCCTATTATAGATTATGTTTATATCGTAATCCTACTCAAGCATACCCAATGGGCTCTCCAGCCCCTTGTAGCTCCAGTGCTGAGGTGGCGGCGAACTTCAGTGAAGTCCCAGGCATCTTTGGGGGAATCAAGCCTTCTCCTCTTTCCGTCTGGAGTGGTGATGAGCAGCTTGGCCGGATAGCGGAGAGCTGGTTTAAGTCAAGGTTGTAGAGCTCTCTCATAACTTCACGGTACGCTGAACGTTGTTCCAGTATCTCCGGGCAGTAATCCTCGAATATATGGAACGGGGTGTTTCTGTATTTCAGGCTTTCCCCCCGGGCCTGGTTTGGCTGATAGCGTGCAATGGGCCCGATCTAGTTCTGAGGCTGATGTTCCCCAAAAACCTCGAGTAGGAGCTGGGAGAAAAACGCTGTAGGCCCTCCATGTCCTCGGGGAGGCCGACAAGTCTAATTTGTCAGCGGCTTCTGCCTTCTAAGTCAGTGAGCTTAGCTCTTAGCTTGGTGTTTTTCCTCAGTTACTGTAGTTAGCTTCATCTCCACGGCTTGGGTATCCTTACTGGTCGTGGTAGCAGCTTCTTCTAGCGAAGACAGACCTTGCTGGTGTTCCAACAGGGTAGTCTGGATGTTATCCATCTTCGTTTCAAGCTTGGAAAATGCCGCATTGAATACCGCCTGGAGCGTTGTTTTGTGTTCGGTTAGCATAGCCGTTAGCGTTGCCATGATGCTGCTGGACGTTGAATCGTCCACTAGGTGCTTTTGCTCTCTATCCCGAGACCTGGTAGCCATATCACTGGAGTGGGAGATGTTGGGTTTACTGTTTGAATGTTTATGGTTGATAATATCGACACAGTAGAACTTTAGAGTAGTTTTAAAAGAACGTCGGCTGGGAGCACGGAAAAGTGCGACTACTCCATTTTGTCGCCAACTGGAAGTCTTACAAATGTCATTTTTAACTAAATTCAATGAAACAAATAACTGATACAGATAAAATCATTGATGTAAATAATGCCTAGCTACACCAAGACGTTTAAATGATTTATCTGGCTGTTTTGAGGACAGGATTTAGGACCCCAAATCAGGATCACATTTAACTAAACATGTCCCTTTATATGGTATATCCATTTTATATGCCAGGGTTTATTTATACATTCTGAAAGTGGGCTAATGGAAGATTTCTAAGCCCTTTCTCAGGGCTTTTAAATGAAAACCAGTTTTGTTTTTTAATTTTACAAAAAAAAGCAGGGCTCATTTTAACCAATCATTGTTCATAGTTCACACAACCACCCACACCTCAGTAGCACCTCATTTTATGATCTGATTATTCTGAACAGGTGATATACTGCTTTGCTTAGTTTTAGCATTTTTATTTCACTCATATACATAGCCTGTGTTTTTTTTTGTTCAAAATATTGTTAATTTATGAGAATAAGTCTACCAAATACAACACTCAAGGGCAAGTACTGCACTTTGATAGAAATTCGCAAAGAAAATTGAACACAATTTATTCTCAATAGAGTATAGCACATTAACTGCAGTAAAAATACTCACTGAGGCAACCACATCACAGGTGATATCCTCTATTGCAAGATAGTGAGGAAAAAAAATTTGAATGACAAATCCATCCCTACACAGTCCTGCATCTAATTGGTCGCAGGGCACAGCTTAATATACAGATATCCTGACATTGAGAACTTTTCCACTGCTTTCCATGTTAAAAAAAAGGTTTTCAGCAGCATCAAGGAATGGTGAGTATGGTGGAAGGTGATGTATTAAATTGAGCATAGTGCCTCACTAACAGCCTCAGACAAAGGAGGACTACATACACCTTCAGAAGCCTAAGGACACATGTTCTGACCAAAAAAGACAAAGAACTCAGGTCAGCGACCACCCAACATGTCGTCACACTATTTGGTCAGCTGAGCAACACACCCCAGATCACGCAACCTGAGCAAACCAGCGGTGTGCTCGCACAGTTGCCAGCTCAATTGGCTGAGATCCACTACGCTCAGCTGTCATGATCCGACCCGAAGGCAATGACAAAGTGGGAGAGACACGGTGCAAAGCCCGTAGAAAAATGTTTGTTTAAATAAAGCAAAAATAAACTAAAGAAACGCAGGTATATGGTGTGTAAGTCAGTGGAATCAGTCATGCACCTGTGGGTGCATTGATCATGTAAGGTGTGGTGTTGTGGAGTAAAAATGAATGAAAAGCCAAAGGTGTCACAGCGAGGGATGGCTGCTGCAGGCTACAAGCGGACCATCGAGCAGCTGCCCAACAAGCTAAAGAAGCTTAAAAAAAATAGAGATCACAGGAGGGAGAGAAACACAGTGGCAGTGGTCAAACATGAAGAAATCCATATTTCGACGTGTTGCACAACATTCTGGGGGTTCGACCAGCGAACCAAACAACCAGGGCCCCAAACTCGCCCACAGCTTCGGTCATGTTCGTGGCGATGACGGATGAGTTGCCAACGACCACCAACGCTGAGGAAATCACTAAGTTTGTTCTTTCTTTTATCTTTATAAGGTTTAACACCAGCTGCAGCTATGCTAACTTTACACAAACACATTCCTATGTAGTTTGTATGCGCATATTGTGTCCATAACGTGCGACTTATGAGCAGGCATGTAAACGTGGCCGAAATTATCCAGCCAAATAACGTGCAAGCCAGATTTAAAATATTGAAAGTTAAGGTTGTTTTGTTTAAATATTTGCTGGCATCATGTCTCATGTGAAGCCACATGAGACATGAGTTTCCATTGAGCAGAGTGTCGTGAATGTTAGTTAACGCGCAGTTGGTTTTGTTTACAGAGGAACGAGCATGGACGCGATGCCGCAAACACCGCTGGCCTGCAGTCCAGCGTCAATGTCCCGCAGTGTGCAGATAAAGGTAAATATCTGTTGATGACATGGATGACATCCTCCATCAATCATACAAACCATGACTGAACGGTCAGCTTCAGTATCTTGAATGGGGTAATTGAGCAGCAGTTCAGTAAATGTCAATGGTAAATCGCATGCAAGATACAAAATAAAGTAACTCGACTCCCAGGAGACAGGGAAATTTCGCATAAACTGTTGTGTGCTGAAATCGACAAGAATGGTGTCCCAGCCGTGGCATGAGCGTGGATGTGTCCAGGTAAAAGGTGACCGCCGCCTCATAATCAGCCGAAAGACAACCTGCAAAGATTTACATAGATCTTATTAGTTTCTCATTATGTTTGTATGACTGCTATGTAATCGTCGCAAGCATAGCTGAAGCTAAGTTCCAAAGCTATAGGCTGTGGCTAACAACTGAATCCAGATATTTTTCATAATTACCAGTCTCCTCAGGTGAAATTGGCATTTGACATAATTATGCCAGACACAGAGACGATGACAGCTTATTCTTATGATTCCTCTTCTTCTTTGTTTTCTGGTAATTGGTTACAACATAATGGCGCATTACCGCCATCAACTGGTGGTAGTGACGTAATGACGTGGCTCTGAATTGGCTCTTTGCCAGTGGAAACGCAAACTGGTTCTTTGGACGCAGGGGACTAGAACCAGCTAAGTACTGGCACTAGCACCAGCTCTGAACTAGCACTGGAACCAATTAGGTGGAAAAGGGGTATCGGGCAGGCTCCACAACTACCTAGACTCCTTATGTGGATCCTAATTCCTCATTGTTAGAATTTCTCCCTGCAGAAATAACCGTTTTGCTATGCTCACTGAGAGTACCTGTAAGGTTATCTAAATACCTTTTTGAACAGTTGTAACAGTTCCCCACTAAATTTAAAATGGTTCACCGTCACACGCCGTAATTCACAGGTCGCGGGAGGCGCGGTCCGGGTGCAAACTGAAAAGAGCGAATAACGTAAATAAAGAGAGGCAAACTCGGCTTTTTCTACGCACACAATTTAGTAATTAATTGTTGGTAAACGAAATGAAACCAAACAGACATACACAACCAACTAGTTTTACGAAAACAACGAAAAAACCCCTCACGATAACGGTGAGCGCGCACAACTTTCCCCCACTTCCCGACAGAAAATTAAACACAAAACCAAACCCGATGTCCTTCTCCCCACCCAAAGTCACTCATTAGTCCAATCCAGAGGAAACGAAAAAAACGAAGTCCATCGTTCACTCTGGGGAAACAATAATCCACAACCGGGGAAAAAAACGAAAAAAAACAAAACCAGGTGGCGGAGAGTGGCGAGCCGCCGCAAACAAAAGAAGTACGCCAAAGCTCACCACACCGTCCCGTTGGCCACGAGGATCAGTCCCTCGGCTGATGATCCGTATTAAGGCAAAAAAAGACCTTTAAGGAACCACTTCAATCCACTTCTGGAAGGATAGACGAGCCGCAGCAGATCCACCCCAACACCGGCTTCCGCACACGCCAAAACTCCCCCCGTGCTCCCCGACACCTCCCCTTTTAACACCTTGGACTAACAGGTGACCATGAAACAAAACATTGTGCATAACAAAAACGCAATACAGTCCTTCCAGTCCCGAGGATACAACATATTGGTCAACTGATTTTAATACGTGACAAAAAAAACGAAATTAGCATACACTCATTCGAATGCCCTAATTTCTGTCACCTAAGGCGCAAGGTGGAGCCTAGT
>CAAKHG010025844.1:13048-33929 GCA_901007715.1 Dactylopterus volitans | reverse complement strand
AAACAAACAGAAAACTTTGGCAACACTGGAAAGCCCCTTGCCATGCAAACAGAGCTCGTAAGAAAGAAAGAAAGAAAGAAAGAAAGAAAGAGTGAAGAAGTGAAGGGGTGACGGAGTGAAGAAGTGAAGGAGTGATGGAGTGAAGGAGTGAAGGAGTGAAGGAGTGAAGGAGTGAAGGAGTGAAGGAGTGACGGAGTGAAGAAGTGAAGGAGTGAAGGAGTGAAGGAGTGAGGGAGTGAAGGAGGGAAGGGGTGAAGGGGGGAAGGGGTGAAGGAGTGAGGGAGTGAAGAAGTGAAGGAGTGAAGGAGTGAAGAAGTGAAGGGGTGAAGGGGTGACGGAGTGAAGGAGTGAAGGGGTGAAGGGGTGAAGGGGTGACGGAGTGAAGGAGTGAAGGGGTGAAGGGGTGAAGGAGGGAAGAAGTGAAGGGGTGAAGGAGTGAAGGAGTGAAGGGGTGAAGGAGTGAAGGGGTGAGGGAGTGAAGGGGTGAAGGAGTGAAGGGGTGAAGGAGTGAAGGGGTGAAGGAGTGAGGGAACATTCCATGTTCACCGGGTTAGAATCTTTTACTGGCTGCGTTTATGTGGTCAGAGTCTCACCATCTTGTTCAAGTTTTGCTGTTTCCAAAAACATTTATGAAAGTAACGATAATTAGAATGAATCCAGATTAAAAATTCAAGTAAAAGATGGGACGTGAGCCCTGAGCATGATGACAGGTGCATCATGGGTAGCTTGTGTCCCAGATGCAGAAAACAGTGGAACTTCTACTAAGTGCTGAGTTTGATCACGTTTCGGATTTTTGGATTCCAACTCATGAAGGCAGAAACAGAGGTGCAGCTGCGCACGAGCGGCTGCGCACGAGCGGCAGCTAACTCGCCGCGCGCAAGCAGCTGATCGGGCTAACAAAAGAAAACCCGCATAAAAAGATATTTAAACTCCAACATGAAGTTGCCAACGAATGAAAATCAGGTGGTTTTTCAGACTGAGGCAACACTTCCTGTTTGTGTCTCTGAGTGCAGCGACGCCGCCGAGACGCAAACGCCAGCTCAGCGGGAGCTTCTGTCTGTCGTCTCCCGCTGAGGCGCTGCACCAAAATGGCCGCTCTGTCCATCCGTCCGTCCGTCCCTCGCTCTGTCCGTCCGACCCTCGCTCCATCCGTCCCTCGCTCCGTCCATCACTCCGTCTGTCCGTCATTCAGTCTAGCTCCATCTGTCACGCCATCCATTGCTCTGTCCCTCACTCCGTCCATCCGTCGCTCCGTCCATCCGTCGCTCCGTCGCTCCGTCCGTCCCTCGCTCCGTCCGACCCTCGCTCCATCCGTCCCTCTCTCCGTCCATCCCTCGCTCCGTCCGTCCGTCCCTCGCTCCGTCCGTCCCTCGCTTTTCCGTCCCTCGCTCCGTCCGTCCGTCCCTCTCTCCGTCCGTCCATCCGTCCCTCGCTCCGTCCATCCGTCACTCCGTCCGTTCCTCGCTCCGTCCGTCCGTCTGTCCCTCGCTCCGTCCATCCGTCACTCCGTCTTTCCCTCGCTCCGTCCGTCCGTCTGTCCCTCGCTCCGTCCATCCGTCACTCCGTCTTTCCCTCGCTCCGTCCATCCGTCCGTCCATCCGTCGTTGCGCCCGTTTCTCGCTTTTCCGTCCCTCGCTCCGTCCGTCCGTCCGTCCCTCACTCCGTCCATCCGTCACTCCCTCCGTCCGTCGCTCCTTCCGTCCCTCGCTCTGTCCGTCCCTCGCCCTGTCCGTCCCACGCCCCGTCCATCCGTCACTCCGTCCATCCCTCGCTCCGTCGCTCTGTCCAACCCTCGCTCCATCCGTCTAGCTCCATCTGTCACACCATCCATTGCTCTGTCCCTCGCTCCGTCCGTCCGTCGGTCTGTCCATCCCTCACTCCGTCCATCCGTCGCTCCGTCCATCCCTCGCTCCGTCCGACCCTCGCTCCATCCGTCCCTCGCTCCGTCCATCCGTCGGTCCGTCCATCCCTCGCTCTGTCCGTCCGTCCGTCCCTCGCTCCGTCCATCCGTCGCTCCATCCGTCACTCCCTCCATCGCTCCGTCCGTCCATCACTGCGTCCATCCGTCGCTCTGTCCATCTGTCGCTCCGTCCATCATTCCATCTGTCCGTCACTCTGTCCATTGTTCAGTCCATCGCTCCATCCGTCGCGCCATCCATCGCTCTGCCCCTCCCATCTGTCACTCCGTCCATCCAACTGTCCGTCCATTCATCCATCGCTCCGTCCATCTGTCGCTCCATCCATCACTCTGTCCGTCCGTCCATCGCTCCATCCATCGTTCAGTCCCTCGCTCCATCCATTGCTCTGCCCCTCCCGTCCGTCCGTCCGTCCATCCGTCCATCCATTTCTTTGTCTGTCCATCGCTCCGTCCATTGCCCCGTCCGTCCATCTATCGCTCCGTCCATCCATTTGTCTGTCGCTCCGTCCATCCGTCACGCTGTCTGTCACTCTGCCCTTCCGTCCGTCTGTCACTCTGTCCATTGCTCCATTCGTCCGTCTGTCCGTCCGTCGCTCTGTGCATCGCTCCGTCCGTCCATCCATCGCCCCGTCCATCCGTCGCGCCGCCGGTCGCTCTGCCCATTGCTCTCGTCCGTCCGTCCCTCCTCCCGTCTGTCCATCGTTCCGTCCGTCTGTCCGTCGGCGTTTGTGGGCGGATGTTGCTGGTCAAAGCCGCGGGAGTGTATCAACGTAGCGTGTTGACATTCAGGGTGTCAGTCTGACTTGTGTTTGCAGTTTCCACGACGATCAGACGGTGACACTTCAGCCAGAAGATCCTGCGGGGTTCGAAGCGCCTGAGGTTCTTCACTCCATCCTTTTATTTCTTTATTTATTCTCTCATTTTTAACTTGTGAGGGGAAGAAGACAAAATGGTTGCAGGTGGTGATGAAAATAAGAGCCATCCATCATTATTTATTAGGCATGAAAAAGATACACAATAATGTAATTTAATCTCTCAGCAGACAATTATTTCCACATATTGATAACGCGATGCGAAAAGTGCCATGAATCCTAATATGATGTTTGCTTTTATTGGTGTATGATACAACCAGAACAAATAATGTAATTGTATCAGGGAGGAAATGTGATTATTTGCACATGCTAACATTATCACCAATCTGCTGCAGACAATGGTATCATATTATTTTGCTGTGCTTAACTAGTTACAATTTGAATTAACTTATTATGTCTGGATGGCAATAAAGATGGCTCTCTGCGCTTGTCTTAGTTTCTCATTATAGCGATGTTAAATTTTGAAAGTCGTTCATGATTTCTGACTTGAAGAAGGAAACTTTTATATGGAGTTTTAACTGGAATTTAATCTAATTTCTCGCCTGTGAGACACTTTTTTTTCTTTTTCTTTTTCTTTTTTTTTGTGGCTGTAATCAAAGCAGAGATGACGGAGGAGTCGCCAGCTCGTCCAGACCCGAGCGAGGTTACAGAAATATGACACAATATGACACAACAGACACAATTACTATGCAAATGATGGCGCCCAAACCAAAACACCTTTTCCATTAAAAAGTACAATGCTTTAAATATTTGCATATAGGTGCGCTGATTTGGTTATTCACAATTTCAAGATGATTAACATTAATGAAGGAGCTGCTTGATGCGCCAACTGTCAGGCCGCATCAGAGCGCCTGCGTGAGCCGGCTGCCGGTCGCCTTCACGCCGGATGAACTAATGACCGAAAATTAGAGCGAGCATCTACACAAGTGTCTCTCTGACATTATGAGAATGTTTTATTGATGACTCATTATTAGCAGTCCGGCAGTGAGGTGAGTTTGATCCACCCACAAGATGCAAAGAGTAATAATAATAATGCCTGCTTAATTATTAATATCCAAAACCTCATCCATCTCTGCAGAGAATATGCACATATTTAAGTGTCTCATTTGAATTTCTGCAACAAACACGCACCGAAAACCGCATTAGATGGACACAGTGATGACATGTTAAAATGGGCCAAGTTTTAAGAATTAATGTGTTGCAGCAGGTGCTGGATTCTGCCGAAAGAAAAGGCAGCTTCCTGTTTACTGCGCTTGACGGTGAGAGCATGCGGCGTGCCGTGGAGGGGCGGCGTGCCGTGGAGGGGCGGCGTGCCGTGGAGGGGCGGCGTGCCGTGGAGGGGCGGCGTGCCGTGGAGGGGCGGGGCGGGGCCCCGCGCACGCCGCCAGAGGCTACGCCAGTGTTTGCAAGCCACTGGTGGTTTGTAAATCATGTTTGTTCCCATGTGACATATTTGAAACGCTTTTCCAATAATAACACCCACTGATGATAAAAGAAGAGGGCCCTCATGTTGCCATTATGCTTCTCATAAATTTGGTTCTGAGAGGGGATGGGCGGGTCGTTGTTTCACTAACGGAGGACAAGCATGTGACATTCAAGGAAGAGGACTGACAACCGCTCAGCAACAAACTGCTGCTCATGAGCATGTTGACCAGCTGATGTCCTACTGAGCGCCAGCGCGTCACAGCCGCCTCGCCATGAGCGCGCCGCCACATGAAAATGAAAACTCCCGACTGTCATAATAACTTGGTCTCGAGGCTGAAGCTGAATTCTGAAGCACTGAAATGCAGGTTGCCCCAGATCTGGACTCTTCTGAAACCAGCAGGTTTGACCATGAACCCTGCAATTATAACAATTTCCTTTTTCAGCCAAATACCACCACACCGCCACCATGGCCACGCCGCCGGGCCAGCACGCTTGGTCGTCCTTGGCAACGGCTCCACGCTGTCTGGGCATGACATACGTGCGCACCAATTTTCGTGCATGTGGGTGAAGTTGGACTTGGGGGCTGCTGTTAAGGGGGGAGGCCAAACCATTTTGGCCATCCGCCTGTCAGACAGCGAGCAGTGGCACCCAGAACGAAGGTTGAGCTGGACTGCAGAAGAACAAGAGGAAGAAGAAGAAGAAGAGGAAGAAGCAGCCTGGTTCCCTTGAAGCTCATCAGTATCTCTGCAGTGCTTCTCGGGTTGGCAGCGGACTCCCGGCGTCTGGTAAACATGGCGCCGTACTGCCGCTCCAACACCATTCGCCTTGTCTTTCATGAAATGAGCCAGTGAGTCGGAGATCAATAGGCCCCCATGGTGAATGCAAACAACGCTACCGGCTCCTTATCGGGAGCGTGCTGCCAATCAGTGCCAAGCGAAGCCTGCACCTTCCCTGGATACACCATTGGTCTTTGAAATTAAAGTTGACGCCTGTAATCCAGGGAAATGGTCCCTCTACTCTCGCTTAACACCGGTTTAGTTTCACCCGAGCTGATGATAAAGCATGACAGAAATACAGAGCACTATCTTCTCGCCGTGGTTGATAGGTTCTGCCAGCTTATCAGGAAACAGGCAGCTAACCTTCTTGTGTCTGGCCCGTGGACAAAACTGAGGAGTCAATTTACAAAAGAAGCCATGGCGGGCGGCTTGTAAATAAAACCATTCTTTCAACACACATGACGAGAAAAAGTACAAAGAAAGTAATTTCATAACCCACCCAAAAGTGAGTAAATGTATAACACAGGGGGCTAAGCGCTAGTGATAGAGTGTATTCATGTAAATCCGCCCAAGCACAGCTGCAGGAAATTGACAGGGATCTACTGGAGCGCTTTGCCTGTAAAGGGTGGGATTTACATGCCTAACTAGGGCTTAACCACCCTCCCCCGAGTTTACCTGTTACTCGCTGGCCCCGGCGCGCACGTCTGGATGGGCTAAGGTTGCACTGCTTATTCTTAATGCCTTTTCATCCCCCTCATATCTGTCAGTCTCAGAAATGAACTCATAAACTCCACCGGGGCTACTCAGCGTCGCACATGACGGCGCCTGAGGAGCTTTGTTTGTTTCTCACCCCGAAGGCCTCAAAGTCTCCGCAGCTGCGCTCAATGCAGATGTGTACAGGAATGCAGATGTGCACAGGAATGCAGATGTGCACAGGAATGCAGATGTGCAGATGTGTACAGGAATGCAGATGTGTACGGGAACGTAGGAATGAGCCCGGCTGCTGCACCACTGCTTTATGGGTAACTGAGCTGGCATTAATGTATGTGCTCCTCCAGAAGAGAAAGTGCAAGTCTCTTCCTTTTGGACAGGATGTGGCTTTGGGCAGTCGGGGCTGGTGGGCGTCGCTGGCGGGCTCCGCGGCGCGGCGGAGGCGCGCGGCTGGATCTCGAACCTCGCGGGCAGATACTGCAGACGGCTCGCGGCAGTTTAGACGAAGCATAAAATCTGTGTTTGTCTTTCTCTTTTTCATGGAAGTCACATGAGTGGATGGCGAGCAGGCGGCAGCGAGCAACTACCAAAACAGTCTCAGCGAAAACAACTCAGGGTTTCCTCTGAGGCTCAGATCCCTGCAGATGATTATAAAAAGCGCCCATTCTATTAATGCCCATGTCCTCTCACACAGGAACCAAACCCAACATGCAAAGCGTTCCTTTTTGCCTCGTGTGTTTGTGTTTGTCACCCTTCTAAACAATGATTTTTCAGAACTGGAGCCGCCGCCAATAAAATTAATGGGAGACTTGCTGAGTCCATACAGGAAGTGGCCTTTTAAATAAACACATTGTTTCCAAACGAATCCACACCCCTATTGTTTACAGACGGGGAACTGGGCAGGGTGGAGACCGGGCCAGAACCCCCCAGTACCAGCAACCCCCACCCTCACCCCTCACCAGGAGTCAAGGCCACTTCAGTTCTGAATGAGGAAAACGGCGAACAGATTAAACTGCTTTCATGTTTCAGCTGGGCGACGCCCCCCTTCAGTCACGTTCATAACTTATTCATTTATAGATTTTGCATTTGTTTGTGTTCTATAGACCATTATTGTCTGTGTTAGCTTTTGGACATGCAGTGCTGAATAAATCTATTAGATAATGCAGGTAAATAACTACAATATTACAGCTCAATTAACAATATTAATAATAAAAAAGTGCTTTACTGATTTTTGTAAATCAGTAAATATGAAATTTCATAGATAACAATAGTAATTACACTAGCATTAAAAATATAATTTCTTTAAGAGCTTAACCATACGGGTGGATTAACACACACAGTAAGAGGTTCATTTAGGGCAGCTGAGGCATAAACCGTTACACTGGTTTCTGTCTCATACATTTGTTTACAACGGGACAACATGGCATCACTCATCATTCATAAATCATCACGACCGGCACATGATTCAGGTTTCTCCACCATATTTCAGACAAACTGTCCTTTTTGAGTAAAAACACCAATAATATGCTGGGAGGTATGGAGATTATGCAGTGAACTGAATCCCTCATCTATTTACATTTTACTTTCAGTTCAGCTTGTTAAAGGAGATAAATAGATTAAATTACAGCCAGGCTTTAATGCAGGCTAACTTTGCTACACAGATTAACTTTTTCTATTAGCATGCAGCGGCCCTGATATAATGAATATACTTTACATGATCATGCCTGCAGAAGCACTCTGTCAACCACTCGTACTTATCGCCTCCTGCATCAGTTTTTGCTTCAAACACAACCAGTCACTTATACTTCCATTTACATAATGTCCAATGAGAAAATTTTGTCAGACAGATTGTAATTCATATCTCCACTCGGAGCGCTCAGCAGTGCCGATACTTCAGTTAGCTGCCTCACATTTACATTTCAATCAGTGATTATAGCCGCTCCTCCTGTCGTCCCGTTCAAAGTAAATACAGGACTTCTCTATCTCGGGCTAAAATGCGTTTGGTCGGACCTGCAGGGATGTGCATGAATATTCTGTCTGGAGCATATTTACCATGTGCTGTTAAGTGTCGCATGCTACAAGTGCAACTTTTAATCGCCGGCGCGGCACCGGCGTGGCATCGACGTGGCACCCACGGGGCACCCAGGTGGTAATGGCGCGGCACCGACGCGGCATCGATGTGGCACCCACGTGGTACCGGCGCGGCACCGGCGCGGCATCGATGTGGCACCCACGTGGTACCGGCGCGGCACCGGCACTGACGGCAGCCTCGATCACACTGAACATGTCTTGTTCTCGCTTTCACTCGACAATAAGAGGCCGCTCAGCGACGCGAACGCGGCGTTGTCGCTGGCAACGGGCGTCTGCTGCATGTTCAGAATGTCAGCGAGCAGAAAATGAAACTCTGACACATGAGCGGCTTCCTGGAAGTTTTCATGCAGCTGCAGAAATTAAAGTCATCATCATGGGAAAAGGTCACACAAGTGGAACATTTGTCTATTGTTAGTCAGCAACTGTGAAATGAAGGTTTGACATGTTTGTTCCTCGGTGTTTTTGCATTGATGGTTCTGAACATAGAGGAACAAAATAGTGGCGCACCCCGCCCCCAACACACACACACACACACACACACACACACACACACACACACACACACACACACACACACACACACACACACACACACACACACACACACACACACACACACAGGCGGCAGCTGACAAACGCTGGGCTGAGCAGGTTTCACCTTCTCTGAGCTGGAAGCCGCTGTAGGAAAGTCTGCTGCGTTTGGGAGGCTGACTTCCAGGTCCTCCACCACGTTACGCCTGATGGCTGCTGAGCTTCTCTGTTCCTGGTAACCAAATATGCAGCTTCATATGGAAAAGCCTGTCAGCTGATGAGTCACGCTGACGCGTCCAATCATTACCTGCTCAGGGCTGCTTGAGTGCAAGTTTTTTGTGTAAAACCTGGCGGGGTTGTTTGCTTGTTGTGGAGCAGCTTTGCCATCTATCAGCCGAGCAGGGTTAAAGGGACAAAGACGGGGACCAATCATCATCATAATTAAAGTCATAATCATCACACTTTGACATGAGAATCCATGTCTGCTTCTTTCCAAATCTGCTTACACACGCACACGCACGCACACACACACACACACACACACACACACACACACACACACACACACACACACACACACACACACACACACACACTCTCATTGGCTGCTGCAGAATATTCAATAGACATTTATAGGAAATAAATTAGGAGACGAATGCAAACCATATGGCATTGGGAGGTTTATTTGTAAAGCCCCTGCATCAAAGCTTTTTCCAGATCGCACCATATTAGCTATGTTTTTCCAGACCAGCAAAATCAGGAAGGTAACCACAGACCCGCCTGATGGGAAACACATGAGCTGAGTCCACAGAGACGGGGAGCCTCCAGCATGGATGAGGCATTGTCAGGGAGCATCAGTAAAAACAATTATTCCCTGCATGTCTGGATGTCATATGTCACCCTGGGTTGACTTTAGAGGGGAGGTGGAGAGGGAGCACGGCCGAGCTCCGTCTCAGTGTCGACAACAAACCTTTGTGGCCTCCTTGTGAACCCCAACTACGTTCACACTTCTTTGCATGTGAGGCGGCCTGGATGCCTGTGCGGGGTGGACAGGCTGGGAACGGAGCCAGGAGGAAACGGCAGTGCCCGGGGTCCACGCTCCCACTGCCGCATCAACCCGCACACCCCTACCCCGATCCTACCCTACCCCACCCCTGCATCTCATGTAGGCCAGACAAGTTTACGGTTTTGTGCATTTGAGTGTGACAGCAGCAGCCCTCCTGTGTGTGATTGGCCCAGCGGCGGCGGTCTGCCGACACCCGGGTGGTTTCTCCTTCACTGTTGATGTTGGGTTGGCGCTCGCTGCACACAAGCAGAGGCCCTGCCAATGTCAGACGTGGAGCGCCACACCGCCGAGAGTCCGCGGCTTTTACCAGGAGGGTATTATTTTTGCTGTCGATGTCGAGAGCGATCCGGGGCCGCGGTCGCGTCTCCAGGACTTCAAAGCCCAGAATCAGATGGAGGCTGAGGACGCGTTAGCTCTCGTGCCACTTCGCAGTGCAGACAACATGGTATGAGGTCAGCCATCTCCGTTTTTGCACATAAGCGCTCGCAGATAAACGCGTCATCGGAACCTGCTGTGCGCCATCAGGCAGTTTACCTCAGGACCGGCACACAAGCACTTCCAGGAAAAGAAAAGCTAGGAATTCCTGCTGAGGGAAAATGCATCAAAGAGCGTGACTTCAGGCTATAATTAGCCGCCATGGTGTTTGAGACGTGGAAAAATGAAGTCTGTGGAGGAACTGAAGTGTTCATTTGTTTACAATTGTTATTTTAATTTTACCTCCAATTGAGTACATTTTACCAAGGAGCGAGGCGCTTCATTGGCCGTTTAACGGGAATTACGTGAAAGGTGCCATGTTACCGTCGGCGGCTTCATTTCCTGCGTGTCCTCGCTGCCGACCCCTCTCAGCAGACTCAGGCTGTACTTGGTTACCATCGGTTACCGTCATGCCGTCACTGCTGAGCACCGGCAACTGTTCAGGGCACACACACATACACACAACACACACACACACGCAAACACACACACACACACACACACACACACATATGCATATTTAGGGAGGAAGTGGGTGCTGGGCGGGAGACCACGGAGCAAACTCAGGACCGCTGCTATTGGACAGCAGTTCCAGTTCCACTGGCAACGGCGAGTCTCACAAATGCAACACCAAAATTTTTGGTTTGTTATGGAGTAGCAAGAGTGAACTGTGATTAACAACATGGTGTATCACCAATGTTAACCAAGAGTTTTTGTGCCAAAACCGAACCAGACACATAATTATTACTGAAGAGTTATTCATCTTATTTTGGAGAATGGAAACGGCTGTAACCGTAACGGCTGCATCGTATTTTGAATCACTTGGCTACCGACCAAACGTCTGAATATGACCAGCGGAGAACGAAAATGTGCCGCTAGTTTGTGTTTGTAGGAAAGAAACTGTTGCTGGGTGAGGGTCGGCCGACCCAGCATCCCCATGTCTGTCTGTCCGTTAATGACAGTGCTGTAAACTCTCCTCGTCCTCCTCTTGCCGGCTTTTCTTGAGTAAAACCTTTAATAGATATTTAACATTTACTGATGCTGATAGCAAACGCTTCAGTGCCATGGCTTCCATAAAAAAGAAAACATTATGAGCAGCATGATCATATTTTATGTAGGACGAGTCAAAGTGCTTCACAGCTTCATCTTCATGTGGATTTGTGCCTTAAACAAACACTGCAGGAAGTTCAGGAAGCGCCGATCAGCTTCACTCTTGGCTTGGTTTGCTCCGCCGGCTCCGGCTGCTCTACACGTCGCACCTTTGCAGCACCTCATCAACACCATGAGCAACAGAGCGAGTGGCTGGCGTTTGCTGGCAGTGAGGAAGCATGGCCGTCGGCGGCACTCTGGGAAACGTGCAGCATCGCCGTGGAACTGCTGTCTGCAGTTTTATCAAATCTTCTCAGCACAGGATGAAGCGAGTCGGCTGCAGCTTTTTTTCAAACACACCAAGTCAATGCAAACTGCATGAAAAGCTACAGAAAAACCACGGTGCCACATCTGAAGAACCAAAGATAACCATAACTCCTCCAGAGTTAATTTGAAGCAGGTATGTGCGCGCTGGCCAACAGGAAGACGTGTTTATAAATTGTCTCACTCAGTAATTCCATGAGACAGGATCCATGAGTGCAAATTTGTTTCTGTTTTTTCATCTACAAAGGCAGAAGGCAGTAGCCTGCAGAGGCCTGCCAAGCCAAATGATGTTCTTGGGTTTCCACCAGCTTTCCCTAAATATGGACAACTGAGTCTGGCTTCTAAAAAAACAGCATGTGTACTGTGGCACCCTGGCGGGTGGACGGACGGACGGACGGGCGGACGGGCGGACATGGAGAGCAGCCACCATAAATGTTTACATCTATTAACCTGCAGATGACATGACAACAGGATGTGTTTAACGAGGAGACGCTCAACCAATCAGAACCTAGTTCGTCATCATAACTCCGTCCGCTCATCTACACGCATGGATTCTCATGCCAACTTTCATTAGCTGCTCAATGGAAAATTTGAACAAATAAAATTATCACTTTCACTGAGAAAACAACTACATTTGAAAGACATTGTTTGCGAATGCATCAAACATAAACCAACCTCGGTCAACTCATCGTCTCTGATGGTCAACGCCAGCTGATATTGCATCTAATGACATAGCGTCTCATTTGAACATGTGAAATTAAGACATCCATCTGTAGTGATGTGAGTAGAAGCGCTGCAGCTGAAGTATGAACTTATGTAGCTGCTGTTGTTCATAAAGAAAAATGTGGGAGCATCTTGGATGCAGGCTAATAATTAGACACTCATTTGGTGATTTTGTGTTCATGCTGCTGGACGTTTAATGTGCAACTGGCCTTGAATGACGTTGGAAAAGCAGCACACCTGAGGAGACACCTGAGTGGACATCTGAGGAGACACCTGAGGAGACACCTGAGTGGACATCTGAGGAGACACCTGAGGAGACACCTGAGTGGACATCTGAGGAGACACCTGAGTGGACATCTGAGGAGACACCTGAGTGGACATCCGAGGAGACACCTGAGTGGACATTTGAGGAGACACCTGAGGAGACACCTGAGTGGACATCTGAGGAGACGCCTGAGGAGACATCTGAGGAAACACCTGAGTGGACATCTGAGGAGACACCTGAGTGGACATCTGAGGAGATGTCTGCTGGCAGACAATGAACGTGACGATGAGTTTCCTTCTTGATATCGTCTCTTATTTGTCAGATCTGATGTTTGTTCTTGCCTCAAATCGTCTGCGGTTGATAATCAATTCATCAGATCAACCATCTTTTTGTTTTTGTGCCTCAAAAACCCCAAATTCAAGATGAATACATACCGTTGGTCACAGAAACCTTCACAGTTCGAATGTGGTCAGCTGACCACAGTCTTTCAAAGTCAAACCAGCAGTGTCAGCTTCAATAATTAAATCTGTTTGTATTTCAAATAGAATATTTCATTTACCAAAAGAAGTCCTGTTATTGGATGGACAACTTGCATCTGTGATAACAAAGACCCCCCCCCACCCACCTGTGAAGGTGATTACATTTCATGATTAAAGGGAAAAATAATTGAATACCCCTGAGAAACCCCTGTTAATATTGACATTTTTTTTTTTTACCACAGCGGATCATCACTGCAAACAACGCAGGCGATTCTGTTATTGTTGTATTCTTTAGATCAAAAAGGCCTTTAATAAGGCCATTATAAATACATCTGAAAATTCACTCTGATATTCAGCAAACAAATCAATACAGGATGTGCACCGTTCATTGGTCTTTTATTGCAGCACTGTAGGCCGTCGCTATGCGATCGCAGCATAATGAAGGAGAAGCATGCAGAGCCTCGGCGGCCTGCTGTGTTCAAAGTCGGTCATATACAGTGCAGTTTATAATTGAAATAAAGGTCATTTCTGCATCCCTTTGAGCCACAAGCTGCATTCTTCCACTATAGGACGCATGTGACGACAGCATGCCGCTGCCCTGGAGGAGCAGCCGGGGGAGCAGCCGGAGGTGCAGCCGGAAGAGCTCGTGGTCGCCACCGGAGCTCGAGCGTCCTTCCTTCCTTCCTTCCTTCTTCCTTCCTTTCTTCCTTCCTTCCTTCCTTCCTGGGCTGACGATCCCTGAGATGATCCATCACTCCGAGAACTGAGGTTCTCCTGACTAGCATCTGGGGCTCAGAAGGCCACATGGCACATCATCACACGTATTTATCTCCATTGGTAAAATACTTAAAGCCATATACTGTGTTTCCTCATCATTTATTTAGCAGCACCAGCAAAGTGAATCTGTAAATCTATATTGCTGTTACTCTGCTGCTTGTGAGCACAGTGACGGTTGATTAGGCCTCGTGCAGCACCCCTGTCCTTCACCACCAGCCTACTTTATTCTTTTGCAATATTGATGATCTGCAATTCTGTCGGTGGAGCGGGACGGCCTAAAAGCCCCTCCTGGACCCCGGGCCTGCTGAGCGAGGAGGGGCTCCGCGGCACCCATGGGCCCCTGTGGCCACTACTGGCTTTCAGGATGCGGAGCTTCTCCAGAACGCTGAGTCGGTTGAGGAAGAATATGAAGCTAGAGGACTAAACAAATATTTCTCAGTATTTGCGTGTAAATAATTTGGGGAAACGAGCCATTTTTCATGTGTATGTCCGATCATTGCCACAGGTAAATGAACGCATTGCATCATGGTACATGTAGGCAGAGCCTGTGATAGCTGGACCAGAGCCAGCGCTGGACGTTGTTCCTCAGTCATTACAGGAGTCAGCTGCTGGTTGGTTGGTTGTATGCTTGAAAATTCACTTTTTAGAGCGATCACAGTATTTCCAGACTTCATTTAATGCTTCCAACCTAACAAGAAAACATCATTTAGAGAATAAAAAAAGAAATAAAACAGGAACTTTTTCTTTTACAGGTCTATTATTGCCTCACCATTTCCATGGAAGTTTCCTGTGTTGGGTGGAGTTCCATCATTTGGATTTTATTGTATTTTAAAGAACTATTTGAATTCAAGAGCAGTCTTCTACAAATAACTGCAACATGACAAGAGAATACAAAAATATGGAACTTTGTGCTGCACAAAGGCACATGTGGAATTGAATCGGGAGATTTTCTGCTCTTCTGTCCATCATCCAGCGGACCACAAGACTGTGATGTCTGACGACTGATGAATCTTTGTTGATACTCTGAACTGAGTCCACCTGGATCAATCAGGCTCTGCTCACTGTGGGAAATGCAGACAATAATTAACACAAGTACCTTTATGAAAAGAGACAGGACATGTCTGTCATCATCATCTCACATGCACTTGCATGTTGTATCCAGGTGAGGCTTCTTAGCAAAGCAGCTGGGAGACTCGCGGTGCCACTGCTAGCCTCTGGTGGCCATTTTGAAATCAAACATACAGCAACAACAAAGCGACGGCGTTATTAATATATCAAAAACAGTTGAGCGTGATCGGGTTGTCTTGTCTTGCTGCTGATCTGCGTGAGTCTTTGGTGCTGAGGTGTTTCCATAAATCTTCAGGTGATCGTGGGCAGCGCAGATATGTTCTGTAATGCAGCCGGCACAACATTAGACACAAGAGCGGAGCAGATCGGCTTCCTGTCTCACCCACAGCACACGAGCGGTGGGCTCCTCACCTCGCCATTGTGCTCTGGACTATATAATAAACCTTGTTTGAAGTACATTAACCTGGCTCACAACAATGGGAATGTGCGCCCTGAGGGGGATCCCGGCATTATTGACTTCCTGTTCCAGGAATGTTTTTCTCCCGTCTGTTAACTGAATGCGTTTTAAGTTTGCTTGCAAATGTGGAAAATGTGCATGTTAAAGACATAAGCTATTGTTTAAATATAAATAAGGATAGAATCCGTCTTGCATGCAGAGGCGGAGCACGTTTGACACACATGGCCCTGCAGGTTGTGTCAATATTTGAGATAAAAACAGTAGAAGCTAATGGTGATTGCCTGTATTTTTAACTGCTGTGACTGACTGTCTTTTTAAATCATCCATCCATTTTACATCACATAAGATTAGAAAATGAATGGGAGTATCGACACAAACATGCGTTCCGCTTCTTCTGATCTAAGGAGCCTCAGTTATGGCTGAGCAGCAGCATCGTCACGCTTTCTCCTCTGACACGCCACACGTCGCTGCTGCTGCTGACCGGAACCATGTTTCATGAGCTCGGAACAAGTCAGATCTTCTTCTTCTGTGCTCACTCCTCCAACTATTCAGTGTTTCTAATAGCTGTAATTGCTATCGGCTGCTACTGAAGGACCAGCTCCCAGTGGTTCAGCATCACAGCTTCCACATGCACCAGCACCTCAAACCGGTTTCTCCAACCTCGTGATGATGTAACCACTCACATGCTGCTCGATCAGGATCAGGTCTTTGTTTTTAGACAGTACTCTAGAAATTGAAAGTGTTCATATCATGATCCATGAATTTCATCTTAACACCAAGATGAAAATAGTTTCTCTGGTCTCCTCCGGGCCGGCAGGTTCCAGTCTGCTGCCTTCATCTCGGTTTGGATCGTATTTGGTGACTGACAGCTGCACATTGATGCATCATGCATCAGTGAAGATGATGCTCAGATTGAAAGCAACTGAAACTTTTCATTGTGACACTTTCAGGATCAAGAACTACACATGCAACACGTGAAGGGTGAAGCTACAGTTCCTCCAAAAATGGGACTGCGAGGTTATTTAACTATGCATATTGCTCACTGGTATCAAGGCAGGAGTTTCTGGATCATGTGATCACAAAGCATCTGACAGGCAACAAGCTGGAGGTCAAGGCATGGCTGGTCATTTCTTTGACAGTTAACCTCCAATAATGTTTAGTTTATCTGGTGACTAATGGAAATATAGTACAAGTTCCAAATGTAAACTGCTGAACTCACCGCAGCTCCTCAGGCTGCACCAGCAGCGTTTTGCATCATCAGATACAAACAGGAAATCCAAGAGAAAATGGGACGGAGATGAAAGGAGCTCACAGTGGCTCCAGCATGTCAAATTACCCCACGTGAGTTATGCTGCATTATTAGTGTTTGATGTAGTTGTTTTTGTCATCATCAGCACCAAGATTTCATGTTTTCTTCTGCTTTTTTCTGGTTAGCATGTTTATGTGGCTTTCCTCCTCTTAGTCCTGTGCTCATGCAATATGAAATATAATAAAAAAATATTAAAAAAAAAAAAAAAGCCTTTCGATACAGCTGCAGAAATGTTCCTGGACTGAAAGAGGTAACAAAAATATTTGGGCCCAAAAGAAAAATTTTATTCTGGCTCAAAGTGCCTCATGTTAATTGTTTGGTGGATTGTATAAAGCACCTTTTAAAGTAATAATGATTAAACCCCCTTTCTGCCAATTTGATCGCTCACGTAATAAATATTACTCACTGACTGAGTTTATATCTGATGCATTGGGCTACTAAATTTCTGGTTGCACAACATAAACTGAATTGTTGCCCAGCGTCAGCACCTCTCATTCTTCCCTCACAGCTATTCAGTTAATCCCACAATTTCCATAATTTGATATTATTCTTAACAAACTCTCAAGAGATCCCTTTAAAATGACACACACTAACTGTATTTCATTATTAACTGATTTTTCTTTGATAGATCTATCCTTTCTGGAATATGAAAGGTCTTTATTTATCCCTTTTCACTTTGAAAACCCCCTGATGTTTTTTTTTTTTTTTTTTTGTTACTATAGCATCATATGTTTAGAGAAGCTGTAAATATTCATGAACTTCACAGGAACTCGGATGTGTGTAAAACTTTGCTGTCGAGCTGCTGTGGAAAATCCACCTTTGCATGTATTTACACTCTCAGACGAGGAGACGAGCTGCTGGACAGGTCACATCCACAGAGCTGTTTATCAAAATAAGCAGCCAGTCCAGACTGGTCTGCCTATTGATTCTCCTGCCAAATATAATCTGTTTCGCCATCATAAATCTGTGTCTGACATCTGCACAAAGCCCCATTTCAGCCAAACACTGCCAAGTAAGACTGTTTATTCACCGATGGCCTGATAGTCTCCATGACAACACTCACTACAATTAGGCAACTGTAATCCCGCCTACAAACATGCATGCACTTAATTATTTCAGCACAAAGTGAGAGACATAATGGGGAGATAGAGAAGCCCTGGTGGGATCCTGGTCCGCTACCGCTGCTGCTGCTGCTGCCACCGCTGCTGTTGCCGCCGCAGCTGCCGCCGCTGCTGCCGCCGCTGCTGCCACCACCACCGCTGCCGCAGCCGCCGCTGCTGCTAGCACCACTGCTGCCACCAACGCTGCCGTCACCGCTGCCGCCACCACCGCCGCTTCTGCTGCCGCCGCCGCTGCTGCCAGCACCACTGCTGCTGCCAGCACCACTGCTGCTGCTGCTACCACCACCACTGCCGCCAACGCTGCCGCCACTGCCTCTGCCACCGCCACTGCTGCCACCACGGCTACTGCCGCTGCTGCCAGACCTCCTTACATTCGTGTGGACCCTGAACGCACCACGGTGAGTTTTTGAACTGTCTTCGTGACACTTCAATGATTCAACAGCAAAGTGTCTCATGCAACTGATGGTAATGTCAACAGCAGGAAGAAAAAACCATGGAAACCATCAATCTCTCCACGTCTGCGCACCACAAACATCTGCTATATATACAGTACATGGAATATATATTGTATATATGTACAAAAACAATATGGTCATAATCAGACATTGACTGTTCCAACGTAATGAATCACGATGAATGTGTTGGGATGCTCCTTTAACTGCGTCTCCCACCAGCCCACCTGCTGGAGATCAAGTCTGCACCGGGGATTGTTGGTATCGGCGTGGCCGTACTCCTCAGCGGCACATTGCTGCTACACCAGATCAAATGTTGACTCCGGCTGCTGCCATATTCCCAGGAAGCCCCCAACAAGCACACTTGCTCCCGCCCTTTACATGTTAACAGAAAAAACTCATTTGCCATGTATTGTTAAAATTTTTATTAATAGCAATTTATGTCACTCACACAGGGCCTCTGAAGAAAAAGAAAACATTTGGGCCTTGTACAAATCTATCACTCAAGTTGTCAGAAAAATTTGTTCTCATGCAATATGAATAGGCCCCGAGTCTGCGGGTGGAGAGATGGGATCTGTTTCCGCACTGTTTGGAGACTCCCAGTAAAACAGGTCATGCTGTTCACATCACGAAGCCTCAATCACAAACAAATGTTTTATTTAAAGAGCCAAAGTGTTGTTTACGGCAGCTATCCGGCGTCGCTTCCTCCCCGCCGCCCGCCTCGCCGCCCGCCTCGCCGCCCGCTGCCTTGCTCTGCGTGTTCAGCAGTTTTCAGTGCTGGAAGCAGTCAGACAGGAAACAAACAGGCTCCTGACAGGAAGCGCTGCTCTGTCATGTGGAGGAACAAATAGCTGCGTATGTCGCCAAGTGAACAAATTGCACCGGCGCAGTTTAACAAATGAAGCATTCAGGGAGTACAAATGTGTTAACTGCTGCACAACTTACAAACAACCTCGCCGGCGCTTCTTTGCTGACTGGACGAGGAAAACGCATCCAGATGCAGGAGAGGCAGCTTGAGCCGGGTCGTCGCCGACAGAGTCAGATGTTGATGCCATGCCGGGCTCGGCAGGACCAGCGTAATCCGTCCAGCACTTCCACCAGGTCGCCGTCCTGCTCCAAGCCCTGCTGACTGACTGACTGACTGACTGACTGACAACAGGCTACCTTCCCTGAACTGGTAGAAAATTGTGTAACTTGGTTGCACACACACACACACACACACACACACACACACACACACACACACACATACACACACACACACACACACAACTGCTAAGCTCCAAGAACATGGCAGCATTTTTTTGTCTTTTAATTCCTTTATCTTTTACCACAACACCACGACTCCGCTGGTGTGTAGCTAGCTAGCTACACACCAGCGGAGGACCACAGTCGCTATCATGCTATTAGCACACATAAGCTTCATACTGTTGTCAGGCACTTATGACAGCCATCAGAACGCTTTGGTGGCGGCTGATGACAAGGTCCAAAAGGATGCCATTTTAATAACAAGCACTGACAGTTACAAGGGTCTCTGAACGTTTCCAGCCCAACCTTTTCGTATTCAAATTCAAAAAACTTTATTTGTCCCTCGGGGGCAATTTAAGGCACTTCGAGCAGCAGTAGTATCACAAAAGACAAAAGGTAGGTACGAAACAAAAGAATAAAATAATAACATACAGAATAATATAAGAGAACACACAAAAGACACAGATATATACAAATTTTCAAAACTTAAGAATATTGGTAAAAAAAAAAAATGACAAGAAGGATGGAGTAAAAAGTGTAGTAGTGCAAAAGGAGATTATAAAGTATTATAAGATTATATAAGATTAATAAGAAATATAAGATAACAAATATGATATTAGATATATTTAATATAAGATATATAAGATTATATATAAAATATACAAGCTTATAAGATTATATATGATTATAAGGTGAAACCTGAGATGTTCTGGCTCAGGCAGAAGAACTCACAGATCCAGGAGGCTTCATAAAGGACAGTTACAACATTCCAAAACATGTTTGTCGCACTGTTTTAATGACTCATTTCTCGTTCTATCAGTTTCAGGTATTTCACACTGTCATTTCCATCACTGCATCAAACACTGATTCAAACTGAGACTAAACTTTATGTTTTCTGGCAAACAAGCATGTGTCTATGTTATCTATGAATGTTTTAGCCTGATAACTTTGGTCAAAAACAAGAAATGCGTGTTTTCATTTTTTGCAGTGCAAGAATCAGTGCTGCTATAAGCAGGCTATGCTAGCACTTCCTGGAGGGAGTCTGGTGGTCTGCTAGCTGGGAAAGAAGCAGCCAGATGCTCATAGAGGACGAGTGCTTACAAGAGCTGGAACCGACCAATTTCAACCAATAACACTGCAAGTTTTCCAACACTCACGCCAGCAGGCCACCACTAATAAACACAAGTATTGATAAAACACTAACCCGTCCTCCCGATATACAGAAGACAAGCCTGCTTTTTATGAGCCCTGTAAACACCCCGAGTCACAGCGGGGGGGCGGGTTCATGTTCATGTGGACCAGCTGAAACTAATCAGAGCAGTTTATCGTTATTAGTGAGTTTGTCTGTCAACATGAGGCACTGATGGATAAACTTACCCCAAAAAGTCAATAACCACTTAACTGCTACATTTTGAACATTTTTACCGCTTTCTCTTGCTGGGAACGTCATTTACTACGGGGAACACTGCCACGATCCATCAGAACCTCACAGAACCACACTGCAAAACCTAGAACTGCCCCTTTAAGCTTGTGTGTGTGTGTGTGTGTGTGTGTGTGTGTGTGTGTGTGTGTGTGTGTGTGTGTGTGTGTGTGTGTGTGTGTGTGTGTGTGTGTGATTGTAACAACACACACGCATGCACGCACGCACGCGCGCAGGTCCTGGCTTCTGCAGATTTACTGACAGAGACAAGTCCAAAATCCGAGG
>CAAKHG010025840.1:16416-29848 GCA_901007715.1 Dactylopterus volitans | reverse complement strand
CAGAGACGGTTTGGCTTCACTTTCACGCTTTATATTTTATTTTTATGCTTACGGCTGAAGTCCCGCAGCAGATCCCCGTGTGAGCTGCGCTCCTGCGCGCCGGAGAAAGCTCCTGAGAGGTGTGTGTGTGTGTGTGTGTGTGTGTGTGAGGGGGCGGGGGGGTTGGCGGAGGAGGAGGCGGCGGCGGTGGCTCCAGCCAGGAGTCGCTTTCCCAGCCCATTGCGAGGATTTTACACATGGTTTAGCATGCTGCCGGCTGAATTTGGTTCAATTTTGCACAGCGGCCTCGCGCGCCACTCCCACTTCAGATCAGGCGGCCGACTCGGGCCAAACCACCTGAGACAAAGAGGCGGAGCCAAAAAATGCAAAACACTGGCCTTCTCCCTCAGGATGACTGTTGGTAATGATGAATCGCGAAACAATGCAAGGTTTTTTCTTGAATCCGAATAGCTTGATATGGAGTCCTTGACGCCACGTTCACACAGCAGTTCTATATGCACAATTCCGATTTTTTTTTTTTTTTTTTGCTGAGATCTGATTTTTGTTCACGCTATAATTCAAACGTGACCGCCGTCTGACTCCGGCGAGAACGGTCGAAGGCGCAGTAGTAGAAGACGTGACGTCGCGCGCATCCACGGAAGTAAATGCGGAAGCCCCACATGTCGGCGCGTGAGCATCAATCCGGGAGCTGTCGCGATGATGACTACGTGATAAAAGGGACGAGGAAGAAGATAAAAGAGAGATCAGGTTTTAGCAAATGGCCTTTCGTGGAGCAGCGGCTGCTTAGAGCCACTGTTCGCACCGCGGAATCGCGACCCTCGTCTCACTTCGCTGGCATTAGAGTCGGATGAAATGCGACGCGACCGTTCTGACCGAGGAAAAGACCAGATACGTACCCGATGTGGGACCACGGATGAGAGTGGACTGCGTCTGATTTGAAAATAAATAAATAAATAGAAAATCGGACTGCCATAAAAAAGAAAAAAAAAATCAGATATGGGTCACAGAAGGGCAAAAAAAGGGCAAATTTTGGGCGGCTTTGGCCTGGAGTGTGAACGTGGGCTAAGTCACGGGCTCCCCGGGCTCGTATGTTGCCGCCGCGCTTTAGCCTTTTAACTCGGAGCCGTGCAGTCCCCGCGGAACCGCCGCTGCTCTCTGAACTGTAAACCTCCCGGAATCGAGCGCTCTTGTGTGACACACATCCGCCGTCTGACTCGCTTATCATTCAGCGCAGAACTTAAAACCCATTACCATGAGGATGGCGCTGAAGAATCAGTCCCGCGAGGGCTGAAGGTCAATTCCCCCGTCTCTCCGTTGGATCTTTGAGCTCTCTCGTGCGGCTTTTGAACAATGGGAATTTATTGGCCGTGTGTGTTCAGCAGAAACGCGCAGGGTGCTGACACAGATCTGTGGCGCGGAGGAGCGTCCGCTGCTTTGCATTTGTCTTTGGGAAACGATAATGCACGTCCGCGCTTCCACGAGATTTGGCTCGACAGCCGCGCGCTGTCTGCTCGATGCCTGCTCGAGAAACCCAGCTACCTGCCAGTCCCATGTAAAACACTTTCCCCCTCCACTCCCCGCCCTCCACTGCCATCTGTCCGATTCATTTTGATCTTCACGTTTAGCGAGACGCAACCGGGGCCTCCGAGCCAAGTGCAATCCCGAGCGCGCGGGCGACTGAAGACGAGGGGGGAAAAAAAGATGGCATTTCGAAGTGGAAGACGGGAACGTGCAAACAATCTGTCGCTTTGAAAAAAAACTGGGTGATCGGTCGGCGCGTGATTGGCTCCAGGTAATGAGGGGCCGCATGCGGGAGCGAGACGCGAGCGGGGGGCAGTCAGTTAAGCTTCACTTAGGCTTTTTTGGTTAATGTCTCAGCATCCACAGTGAGCGAGAACATCGTAACAATAAAACAACCTCTAGCCTCCGCATGCCCGTCTCTGGCATATGTGGTCTGAACGTCAAGGATGTCTCAAAACTTCTTTTTTAACTCAGCTTTCAGTGCAAGGAAGCAGAATCCACAGCCCACAACACAGCTACACGGAGGCATTATAAATATGATGGAAATCAGGCGGTTCCAAATCAACCAAAAGCAAAGGGTGCGGTTAAGCATAATGCGGAAAAAAAAAATTCATCATAAATGGCTTCTATCTCACAAATGTCAGTTTAAGTGTTGAGCAGCGTCCGTTTATGAGAGAGTTCAGCGTAGCATTGCCTGATTTCTCCACTCTCAAATATCAGTGCTGCCCCGCAGAAAATCTCAAAAAACAAACAAAAAAAAAATGCCCTGCCGTCCGTCCGGCCTGCATGCCAGATGAAGCATTGAGCAAAACCTAAGCTGGATTTAATAAGATGACACAAAGGCGCGTGAACCGAACCCGACATAGCGCAGGTGAAACGTGGCCGCTTTCAATAAGGTGTGTGAAACATCACAGTTTAGGTAGCATAGCTGAAGCAAATGCAGGGAAATGCAGGAAATCTCACTCCGAAATATCAGGAAAATCACCCCCCATCAAAAGGTCCAGCGTTAATACCCGCGAGCTCCCCCAACACGTGCTATTAATTAATTCATAAGCCTCAATTAAAGGCACTGCTCACAAAAGCATTCCCTTCGCTTTTTACCTTGAGGGAGTATTTTTTGTTTTCGTTTTTTTTTTTTTTTTTTTAGAGCGCCGCGGCAAACACCCAACACAAAGGCCGTCAAGCTTCCTGACAAGCCGCCAAACACTGCGCGTCGCCCGGGCTCAAGCGTTCAATCTTGCTAAAAGTCAGACGGCCTTTCTCGCGCACCTGTGCCTCAAACTATTATTTAATTTTTTCGACAGCCCTTACCCGAATCGCGACCCTCCGGGAGAGCTTCGCAACACCGCGCGGGCGGAAAAAAAAACGTGCTGGCAAAGGTGAGGACGCCGGACCGCGTCCGCGCGGCCCCCTGGCCCTTCCCGCATCGCTCACAACAATGGCGGACGTGGCGGTGATTGTTTATTTTTAACGGTTGGCGTGTGCGGCGCGTTGCTCAAACGCTGCAATATTGCCTTTCATAGCTGCGTGGAGCCTTTCCGCGGCTGAGCTGGGGTGGGGGTTAAAGCTCAGACTCTAGCAAAAGATCCTGTACTCGTATATATATATATATATATATATATATATACACATTCTCATATATATATATATGAGACTGCTGCACTGTGTCTGACACATGCATGTATTTCCTGTCAGTGCTCCACTGGGAAATAACACCTGCTCTCACACGCTTTGTGAAGCCTGAACGCCAACGTGTTGTAATGAGACCCTCATGTTTCTGTGCCTTTCATTACCCCAGTAAAAATATTTGTTGCTCCTATCTGTTTATTCCCTCACTGATGGGGGAACTGCTCTCATAATGGGCTTCCAAGACCAAGCAGGAACTTTAAATCCAACACTCTGTGGGAATGCAGCGAAATTAGAGGTAATCAATCACATATGTTGTCTAGAGGCACCTCACACACACACACACGCGCGCACACACACGTGCTGGGATGGCTTAATCTAATTTTAAGCAGATATCATGCGTGGAGTCTTGCAGGTTGCCTTCACTGTCTTCCAATACAAGCGTAGCCATATGTCTGTCCAACACGATCCCCTTATCTGAGCTAAAAATGCACTGTTGATAGCAGCCATATGTGAAGCCTCAGTCAGACGGAGGAGTGACAGTCGCATCACTCAGCCGGCGGAGGAACAAATAAAGGGAGAGCAAAAAGGCCTCTTTCATAACCAAAAACCGGGATTGATCAGCCACAGCAGAGGCCTCACCGACAAGTATTTCTCAGGTTTATGTATTCAAGATGAAACAAACAAACTGATCTTTAATTCCAAATGACAGAAAGGGTGGCCTGTGGTAAAGAATCCAACACTCAGCACCGATTCAGACACAAAGCCTCTCTATGCAAAATCTCAAGGCCTCGATGTCTGAGAAAGAGAGAGGCGGAAAATAAATAAATAAATACAATAAAAATGAAGAAATTCGCTAGCCAGCAGCTGGTTGCTTCTTCTCAGGCAATGCTGTGATCTCACAGATGTCTGCTGTCTGCCTGGAATGATAAAATTCCGGTCAGAGGTCAAGGTGAAGCCACCGTCCTTACAGGCTGCGCCGCGCCGCTCTGCTCCCGCTCTTTCGCCACATCTGCGGCGGGTTAGAGGCAGTTGTTGCTTTGAGATGTGGGCGGGAACGTTTTATTTACGTGTGTTTTTTTTGTTTTGTTTTTTGTTTTCTTCATCCATCAGCCATCATAAAGAAACAACACTGAAAGAAGTGCAACTTTTAATCGTGTTTGAATCATTTCAGCCGCGGCATCGCTGTTGGATACTGGTCACTTCTTTTTGGTAAATGCAGCCCGATAGATGTCACCAAATGGTTTGTGGCCTCTCGTAGAGCCGGCCGGATCCCGATTCACCCGGGTTAATGATTCCGAATCCTTATACTGAATCATCAACTATGAGTCCTCTGGCTGGCTAATGTGAGGTACACAAGGGCGAATCAGGGGACTCACTGGAAACGCCACAGGCTCAGATTCGAAGTAGTAAGTAAAATAAGTAAAATATTGCAATAAACAAGTGGGTAAACACACCGGTGTTCGTCATGTGGCTGATATATTTTACGCACATGCTCCGATGATGATATTTTGTAATTATCTGTATAGTCCAATGCTTTTTGCACCTACAGCACCCAACCAAGCGACTGAAGTGGGCCGGGGATCCCTTCAGCGAGCGACTCAGAGCAAACCCATGAAAGGAAGCGGGTTTACCGCCACCAGCCTCTGATGGCCAATAGAGGATAAAAACTTGGGGCTTGTTTTGAGAAATGAGTTGATTTGACAACACGGACGGATGGGGAGTCAGCGAAGGTTCGACGAAATAAATTTGCAAGCAGGCCTGAGGACAACCGTCCCCATTCCGAATGCGCGACTCACAAGAATGCTTCAGGACATTTGAAAGCATAACTCAACAACAAGGAAAAAACCTTGAAGACCACTTTAATATGTAATGAGAACTCAGGTCATTTTTTTTGTTTTTTTTTTCCCCAAACACACCAGGGTGCACCACATTCCCTTAAAGCCCTATTATCCAACTTGGCCCTCACTGTTCAAGAACCCTGGCACATTACCTCTCCAATTGTGGGAAAAAAACAAAACAAAAAAGCAAGTAAAATATTTCAGCACCATTTAAGAAGGTAAAGTTCTCGTCGCACGAGAGCGTAACGCGCGGCGCTGCTGCGTCGCAGAGTCGCCGGGCACGCCTGGTTAATTGCTAACGCGACGCTGAATAAACACGGCGGGCGCGCGGGGGCCGCAATAATTCAGCCGACGCCGGCCCCTTTTTGTCGAAACTTTACAAGGCAAGCATCTTTTCAAAAAGGCACGTACGCGCGCACACACACTCCCCGCACACCCCCGCTTCCCCGCGAGACCAGGACGGAGGCTTATTCAAGCAGACACACACACGCGCGCGCGCGCGCACGCACACACACTCGCAAGCGCGCACGTCTCTCTATCTTCCCGTCGCTGCCGATACAAACAGAACCCGGCGCGCTGGTTATGCAGAGTGAAGTGTTTTGTGATAGGGCTCATGTCCACCATCGCCCACAGCAGCTGGTGTTCTCACAGACCACTGCATGGAAATTGGACTGATTTCAGGATTTAGCCTCCCATGGTGGATTTTGCACTCAGCACTTACTGCGGCCAGGATCTTGTTCTTTTTTTTTTTTTAATTATTATTATATAAACTACATATATTTACCTTAATACTACATTGAAGCCAAAATTTCAAGCCACCTGTCTCTTCGTCTTCTTCCTCGGCTTTGATTCACAGTTGTCGCCGTTTAGCGCCATTATGCAGTTCTGACAAAAGCAGCCCTATTAGAGTATACGATATTTGCATATTTATTCAGATGCATCTGCTGTTATGGTAGTTATGTCTGGAGGAAAATAACACCTCGCATCAAACGCCAAGGTCATTGCATCACATTGTACTTTACATGCAAATTAGAGGAAGTCGTAGGAAATGATACTGATATTATCATTGTATCTGTCAAACATATTGATGTACTGCATCTAAATATATGACGCGCCGAGCAGCTCCATCAATTACAACTCAAGATGGGAGGGATAAAATAAATAAAAAATAAATAAAAAAAAAACGCACCACACCAGCTCCTGAGCAGGCAATAGCAGAGGTCTGATGCGCGGCTAGTTGTTTTCCACACAGAATTATGATGCCATTGTCTCATAGCTCATCAGCACTCTCGGCATCTCCTTTGCTTATCTTTGCATAACTACACATCCTGGTCATGTTTCCTTTCTCCTCCTGACCATCTGTTCCCCGCTGCCAATCTTCTGAGCATGCCAGCTTCTGCCTCTACATCCTCTCCCCACTGAGTCAAATCTTGGTATTGATATCATATTCTTCCCCGCTCTCCCTCGCGCTCTCTCTCTCTCTTTCTCCCACACACAAATACACACCTCAAGTGTAGTGGAGCCACAAAACACAAGTCTTGAATACTCCGCACTTTACGACGTCACGCGACCGCAACATTGGCCCTGGCCGTTATAGCTCTCTGACAGTTCACGCAAGCAACAGAAAGAATTTCCTGATAGAGCAGCAAAGGGAAGCGACTGCAGCACCTCGCCGTTCTGCTTGCTATAGCAACGCGGCTGGAATCGGCGCTCCCGCCGTTTATGGAAAGTTTTCCCGATGTCGCCGTGTGGCAGGGAAGTCATTCGCGTGACGTCAAACAGCATCCCTCCGCACGTGTCGCACAAAGACTCGTTTTGCTTCGGGCGCGCGCACCCTGCAATTAATTGATTCGATTAATTTGGACAACGGAACGATGTCAAGCGACAACACAGCGATAAAGCCTTGCTATGTTTCCGTGAATTAAAAAACAAAAAACAAAAAAAAGGGTTGAGTCATTACTCATTCTCGCCGAGAGTGAAACATCACTGTTGGAAAAATATACAAAACGGCACAAACCGGCAGTGGCTATTTTACCGAAATATGAGCGGTCAAATGTAGTCAGGAGGAGCTGCGGTAGGCGCAGCTCTCCGTCAAGTCCGCCGGACCCCGCTTCCGATCGCAGCGCACCATGTGCTTCTTGCAAATTTTTGTGTTCAAATATTGATGTGTGTGCAAGTTGGCCAATTTAAAAGACAAACCTTATTTTCTGTATCTGCGAACTGCCGCACCTTTTTTTTTCTTTTTTTTTCCCCCTTTTCTCTTTCCTCCTGACAGGCTTCTGAGCGCTCCTCCTGCTGCCGATGGCTGGCCTCCACTCCAGTGTATTAAGAACTCCACCGCTTGCCTCGGGCTTTTAAAGGAATGACTAATACACTCTTTGCAAGCCCCTGAAAGACGGCTGTAAAATATCTTGCCGAGAGAGAGCCATGGATGCAGTCTTAAGTCGCGGTCAACACAACAGAGGTCCATAGCCTTTCCATTTCCTGTGTTGACAACATTGTTACGCTGTTTGGGAGAAGGTGCTCTCCGAGTTTGCGCGCAAAAAAAAAAAAAAGGCATCAGACATATGGGAGTAAACAACGTTGAAAAAATTAGTTTTATAAGTTTTGTCCTGGAAAAAAAAAACTGGAATTCCATCAGTGCATTATGCATAACTAAGATACATAATTCATACCGAGATTAAAATTTTATCAAGGAAACATGATGACTGAGGTACACGCAATTACAAGCTTTGCTCACATCAAAGTAAAATAAACTGATATGAATAAGTGATGGTACGTAAGGAAACATGCATTCAGGCTAATGGAGGCTCGGAGAGAATCCAGCAAAGTTGTATGATGATGTTTTCAGTCAAGCAAACTGCCCCACTGACAAATTAATATCGCGCACAGCAGCCTTGCTGAGGTCTGAATATTTTAAAAAACGCAGGACTCTGAAAGTGCACTTATATTTTGGCGGCCCGAAACTTTGAGACGAGCCTCCGCGCGGCCGCCAGCCGGACCGCGGCGGAGCGATTAGCGGCCGCTGCGGCGCTGGAGGCCACACGCGGCCCCCGATTGGACGACCTGGCAGGTGTCGCGCCAAATCCATTATGAGGGGGGGGTTTCTGCGCCTCTGAGGAGAATATTTTAAATATGTCCTTGTTGGTCAAAACAAAGCCGGGAAAAAAAAAAAAGGACCCGACTCCAATTCAGATCTTTGTCTTCACCCCCAGCTGAAGACGGGCCTGTCGAGATGTTAACGCGTTGTTCTCGCATGAGCTCGGCACTTCTCTCCGTGCTCCATTGGCAATTCCACTGTTTTCACTTTAACAAAGACATCTGCTTTGGAGGTGAATAAGCCTTTCAGCTAATGGCTAATTCACCTCTAGAGTCTATTAGCGGGGAGCACTACCTGCTGTTTTGTCAAACTGTGCTGCTAATTTTAGACGACGTCATTGCACGTGTAAAACAAGGTGAAATTTAAGGGGGGAAAAAACTAACAAAAAACAAAACAAAACAAGCGCATTTAACGTGATGTGTGAGTTCTGGCGGGCCGGGCGCATAGCTTCAGTGTCGCGTACCTTCAATCAGAATGCATTTTTTTCCAATTTGTAATTTTCTTACAGTTAAAATTTTTCGCATTAAAAAAGCGCCAGAAAACCAAATTGTGCTTGCAGATAATAATGATTCCCCTCGGGTATCACCTCCCGCTAACAGTGCAAAGATGAAACCCGCGATTAGGTCTCCTGTGATTTGTGCGATGCTCTGAAATATCTCATTTCCTTGTAAATATTCCAAAACCTCGCCTGTGAAACTTTTAATTTCAGCAGTTTACTCTGACACATATCACGCCCCCCTACTCTTACCCCCCCCCACACAAGTAGATTTTGATTGATTCCTCCAGATTAAACGCCAACATGTCAGGGATCAAACCAATTTCCCGACGTGGCCGTTGTTGGCTGGAAAAAAAAGACAAAAAAAAAATTGGGAGGGAATTCGCCTGACAAAAAGGAATGTACTTTTGTGCACGGGTGAGGCAATACATCAAAACGCCGCGCTCCCTTTCGCCAGACAGAAAGCAAACACCGACGTGACTCTCGGCGTGTGCAGGATTTCATTTTCGCCGAGGAATTTGTCAATTATCTCGATACACTCCTTTGTCTGCGCGTGCAGGCCCAGATTCATGGTCCTGACTATTATGAGCGAGAAATCCGCTCTTATCTGCGAGGCACATGGCAATGAGAGATTTCCAACTGTGCTTACATTTTTCCGATTTAGACCAAAGGACTGGAAAGCGCCCTGCATTGCTTTGAATGCATCTCATTTGAACCGATGACTACTTCAGGTGCTATGAACTCTAATAATCTCATACAGCCGCGGTGAGGGGAGGGGAGTATTGTTGCAGCGGCAGCCGAACCCCCTCCTTCCCGCGCCCACCCCCCTTCAATCAATTAGATCTGTGAAATCCATTTCTCTTTGCATGTTTGCTCATGTTTGCAATAATTACAATCTCCACCCCAAACAGGCAGGAATAAACAACCCCGTGATTTAGGAGTGTTTGTTCAGATCGGAGGGACCTGCTGCTTCGCCTTGCTGTTTATAAACTCGGGAAATCTGCGGGGATTACACAGCCTCATCAACACTCTGTGGCATTAATCCAAAACAGGTCTGCACGGAGGAGAGTCCAAATGGGGCTCTGAGTGGAGGAGGCAGAGCCAGACATCACGCATGGGAACTTCTCACCTGATCTGGAGAACCAAAAAAAAAAAGGCACAAATGGTGGACTCGGCAGACACGCGCACGTGCTCCTTCTCGATATGGATGCTCATTTCTAATTTGAACACGTACTTGACTGAAAGATCAGACAAATTTCATGTTTTTTTTTTTTTTTTTTAATATGAAACAACCTTAACATCTCATTTTTGTTTAAAAAAAAAAAAAAAAAAGGCGCATGTTTCCCTTTCAAATGGAATCAAAGTCATTTAATCCAGCTGTGTGAAAAAAAAAAGGGCGAGGAATCTGTCATTTTTGTCAGCGTGATGGTTGATTTTTAGCAACGGTGTAAAAAAAACAAAAAAAAAAACAAAAAAAACAAAAACATAAAAGTTTCAAAATCAGGTTTGTTTTTTTAGTGATTTTTTTTTTTTTATTGTCAGCTGTCACAAATCAGATAAATTGTGATTGACTGTCAGCATTTGTGATTGTTGATATTTCGGCGACACGTTCAAATGTTCTGACAATAATAGAGCACATTGCAGCAACAGTGTTTTGCTTAGATATGAAATTCAAAATGAACCTATAAAAATGGGGCTTCAAGAAAAAAAACTGTGCCCGGTTTTTCATAAATACATTTGCGTGCAACCTGCATATTAATTGACCCATGAAATGAAGAGGAAATGTTAGAATTGTTATCAGTGGCTGACCCAAACTAATCCACCTGCTTATTTAGGACTAATTCTTCATTATTTTTAGTATCTCTCTTACTTATCTTTGTTTCTACTCGTGCATGCAGCATCTGCATTGAAAACAATTTTCCCCTGAGGACCAATAAAGGATTCTGATTCTGAAATTTCTCCAAATGAGGCCAACCTTAATTTCATTTTGAGCAAATGACTTCACCTGAAAATTGTCAGTCACACGTGAGAAAGCGACTGCAGATGATTTGAGAGGGGATTCCTGATGTCTGTCATCGCATCCATGATGAGTTAACCTCCGAGCAGCTGTTGCACCACCCATCATGGAGGAAATATGATACCGTTTTCACATTTTCGTCACTTGGAAACAAGGGTTCTTTTAGTCTCTGCAGTCTTTGAAACCATTCTGACTTAACCTATGAAAAACATTTTCATTTTCCGCGGCATTGCCCGATTGCGTTTTCCAGCCAATAAACCCCAAACATAGGTCGCCTGCAGACGTCCATTCCCAAAAGAGATCAGGCTGGAAGACCTGCATAACTCAATGTTTCTGACTGAGTAGGGGGGCGCAGAGGGGGGACAAGCGACACCACGCGTGTACGCCAAACGGTCCGAGAGCAGCTTTCGGTTCAGCTGAGGAAGCCTGGGATTGGCTGGGACAGCGCGGGAGTGGTGAGGCGGGAGGAGGTGAGGACGCAGGTCTTCCCGGTGTAATTTGCAGTTGCTTCATCTTCTCATTTGGATTTCTGCATCGCAGGCTCCCAGGGCTCGGTATGCCTGGCAACATGTCAAGGTCTTTTCCCTGTCTATTGCATGCGAGGATCGGATGATCATCGCAACGCTCCAGAGGACGGGTGGGCGTATGACTGAAGCCTGATTGATTGACGGACGAGAAATGTTCACCCGAATATGAATTTCAGTTTCCCCTCAAACCAATGACTGAAGTTGCATAATTACACGTCAGCGTCTCAACGGTTTTGATCTGTAATTCCAGCAATGCGAGTTGCAATCATGACTATTTGATTTTTCCGAAATGTAGACGCCTTTGGGCTTTTCTGTAAACGCTAATGTATTTCTTGGATTATGCTGATTCTTTTGCCTTGTTTCATATTTGTTGGATCTGAAACGCTGCAGTCTTTATGCCTCTTTAATCCTGTCAATACACTGTGGGAAAAAAAAAAGACATCGTTTTTATGTGTGTTTGCTTTCGGTCCAAGTATTGTTACACCAAAGCGTTTGAGAACTAAACACAAGGCAACAGCTATGAGTTGGTGCGTCACCTTATCCTTAAAATTATGCCCACGCTTAATAATTTGCATCATCTCCCTCGATATGAGGTCCCACTGCTATTACTACAGAATTATATGATATCTCTTGCGCTTATTTTGCTACGTATGACCTTGTTTCTCTGACCCCATTGAAAAATGAAATGTTGAAAATCTGAAGCCTTTTCATAACTGTCTGAAGGCACTTGGGCATTAAATTCATCCTCGTGACCTCATCAACCATTTGAAATTTTTCAAAGGGGGCCTTGAAAGCGCAAAAAAAGAAAAAAGAGGGAATGACGACTAATTCAACTTTGAATTCAGAACCTGAACTCGAGGCTTGTGGTGATAATCATGCAACGCCCTTTGTGATGGGCCCCTTTCGAAGGAACTGAGCAAATGAGGTCAGAGAGGGAGGTCTTTAAATAGCTCGTGCGAAAGCCAAACTTAAATCAAAAATCGGCTATTATGTTGCCTTTCATGGCTTGGGTTGAAATAAAAGTCATAGTTAAGTGCTTCAGTTGCACAGTTGCAGTGCAGAAGACTTTCAGACCTTATGAATCAAATATTGAAGAAGCTGATTCCGAAGTTTGAGAAAAGCCTTTCCCAATTCAGCTTTCAACTTGGAGTCCATTTCAGCCTCGTCTCCAAAAAAGTACGTTCTCATGCAGCTAAAAAGCAATATGAATTACTTTTTGAGCACAACTTTGTACTGTATAATGTCAGTGGGCATTATATAAAGTCACTGGGGTGGTGGTGTTTGGTCAAAACGAGCATCAGGCTTTGGAGTCGGGGGTATGAGCTCCAACCGTCTCGCAACAGTGGTTTTCACGTTTGCAAAAGCAGTCACGATACTCACAATCGTAACCTAACCGAGACCACGTTATCATCTATTGTTGCCATGACAATGAGGTTTAGCTGAAACATGAAAAAAAAAAAAAATGCCATCATCTCCTCCCAAACCTAACCCAGTCTTTCTTGTGCCCCCGAAACATCTTTATTTCTGCGAGTTGCAGGACTCTTGGCTGAATAACAACATGATTGCTGTCAACATTATGTTACCGAAGAGCCAATTCTGCGTGGAAAAAAAGGAATATGTTATTTACTGATACAACCAAAGGGAAATAGATTTCACTCAAAACATATTCGAGAATTCAGTTTAGTTGTATAGGAGCATAATTTTTAGAAGACAGGGTTGTGTATTCTGGCACGAGGCGGAAACAAGACAGCCAGTATAAAATGAGGGGAATGCATGCGTTTAAAAACAACAAAGGCGAGGACAAATATGAAGAACAGACGAGTATCTGTCGGAGGGGGGGGACCTGTGGAATGCCCCTGACAAGGAAATAAAAGTGTTCATTTTACATATTCAAAAGAATGTTTAAAGACAAGGTATCTGTAAAACTCAGGCATGAATATTTGGTGTGTAATTGGTTTATATTTCTGTTTTTTTTTTTTTTTCATTAAAAGTATCTAAAATTTGGATTTTGTTAAGTTTTGTTCAGGTATGAACTAGACTTGAGCATGATGCGTGGAAAAGGGTGAACACCTTAAAGCTGACGCTTCAGTCGACACCTTTCCCATTTTTATGCGTATACATGCAACAATAACCGAATTATGACCCCTTCTGGATCGACGGCCGTCAGGTTTTCTGTAGATCAGCCTCGCCTCAACAACCCGCAACACAGTTTAAGTAATTAAAATTGCCGTTTTCTATTTGGGGAGGTACCAAGAGACACAGTTCACACCACTTAACTTTTTTTTTTTTTTTTTTTTTTAAAGA
>CAAKHG010025838.1:17337-30470 GCA_901007715.1 Dactylopterus volitans | reverse complement strand
CCCCCCCCCCCCTTCTCCGCCCTCCTTCCTTACAAGAACATTTTCTCTTTGCAGACTTAGCAGGAGGTTGTGCATGTGATTACTTCTACACCCACTGATATTGAAAAATTGTGCCGCAAACGCAAGCGTATTGAGATTCAAAAATCTCTGAGAGGAGTAAGACTAAAAGCACTTGAATATTTAGAGAAATCGCTTGAAAGAGCTCCCCTTTTTGAATGAAACAGCCGTTCCAAGATGGAGAGCCCGGTTGCAAGAGGAAGATGAGCATGAATAAAACGATGCATGGTAAATGAAGTGCGAGCCCAGCGGCAGAACAATGGCGAAGCTCTCGTTACAGGGGGAACATAAAGGGCAGGCCCAAACTTGTACCTGTCATTGCATCATCCGCTTGATGGTGATTGAGCAGCCCGTTAGCGTGTCCGCGGCTCGCCCGTCTATTTGCAACCTGCCAGTGTGATTTAGACATTTGAGGTCTCTGAAAGCGTCGTTTGAACTTCAAACCCAAGCAACATATTACGACTTTCGGATCTTGTTTGCGCCATTGACCTTCTGCTTGTTTCGGGGGCGGTTGAGCCTCCACGGAATTAGCAGCTTGGATCTCGTTCCGGCACATGAGACTGAAAATAATTGCGAAATATCAAACGGAGAGATCAGAGAGTCAAAAAACCGATACGTCAACAAAAGCTCGGCAGTCAAGCAGGAGTCTGCTGAGTTAAACTCCCATTTTAGTCCTATTTTTAAAGCATTCATCCGACACAGACTCTCCCTGAGTGGACTTAGCTGCAGTTTGATGATTGCCACCTGAGTGCAAATCAACTCTGATTTTTTTTTTTTTTTTAATTACCACTTCTAAGAAGGTTGTGTATTCGCTGGCTTTCATTTGTTTGTCTGTTACAAATTTTCCTACACTAGCAGCTTGTAATTTAATCCTAATACCACTCTGGGAAAGCCCGATAAGATTTCAGGTTGGACCGCTTTTTAAACTCAACTATTAACGTCTGTGTGGAGGGAACACACTTATCGCCAGATATATATATTTTGAAATTACAGCTCCAGTAATTGTTCTGCAGCGGTTATTGAAATAGTTTTCCCTTAAATATGTTTTTTTTTTTCCTGAGTCTGAAAAAGTAAACTGGGTTTGAACAAAATTAACCGCATCGTGTTGTATTGTGAATATTTGACAACATTTTCGATAACCATAAACCACAGGAATCCACGAGCATTTGTTTATCCTCGATTCCGAACCCCCCTGCTGAGCTGAACAGCCGTGGGCTGGGTTGTATAAAATGTAGGCGGGAATTAAGGTAGTTTTGAAATATCCTAATCATGACTCATTCGAGGCTGCCGTCTTTCACACCGCTTTGATTTAAGAATTACCAGAGCCAAAAAAAAAAAAAAGAAAAAAAAAAAAAGACAGGTGAGACAAAAAAGTAGAGGGTAGAAATATCAGTTTGCAGTCCGGAGCGAATTGACCTCAGAGTACGGCTGCACAGACCCTGCTGGCAGCGGCTGTAGCTGTCATTGTTGAGCCGGGCCATGAGTACCTGCCAGGACCTGTCACCAGCTGGCTGTTACACTGATCTGCGCCGGGGAGCCATGCTGCTTTCCTTTCAGCCCAGACGTCCCTCACGACCGGCTGAAAAGCGCTCCGTGCATTGTAAGGGCTTCATTAGGCAAAGAGAGTTACACAGTTACCCCCGGCTATAGTCCTCCGTGTCTGGCAGCGCTGCAGCGTGATGCCCGTTCACACTCTGCCACCCGATCACTCTGGTTCTGAGAGACTTGTTGTTGTTGTTGTTTTTTTTTTTTGTCCTCGTCACAAGTCTAGACAAGGTGTCCTTCCCGGGATCGGTTGAGCTTGCGAGTGCATCCCTTCACGAAGGCGTATTTTAACGTATTGGAATGGAAGAGGGGATATTTGCTCCAGTGCGTGGGCTGGTATTTCTCTATAATTTTTGTGCCACACCACTTAGGTCCATTTGCATCAGCAATATGTGAAGAATCCCTCATGTATCAGAGCTTTCAAAGGCGGTGCATTTCCAAAATACCATCCATCTCGGAAAAAAAAAAACTGCCGTTACATTGATTAAAAAAAAAAAAAAAGGCGAGAAACTGTTGAAACAAATCTTAATTTTCATGACTGATTGGGATTGAAACAGTTTTGAGGCTACGGTAGATTCATTAACTCGGTTGTCAAAGAATGACAAATATTCCTACCATATGTGCGGAATGCAGAGGGATGATTTTAATGAATAATAAATCGGGGGAAAGAGGATTGTAATTTGGCCGTGTTGGTGATGACTGAGAGGTATCAGTATGTGAGGAATCCGGTCTCGGGGTAAGAATAACAAAAGTGGACACGGTCTGTGTGTTTTCTCCATAAGGCTTAGTAAGGACATTCCAACCCCCTGCGAACAGGAAGCGGGAGAGTAAAGTCTTCGCCTTACAACAGAGAAGTTTGGCGATTCACATATTTGAGCAATGAAGTCACCGTGGTTGCATGATACCGAAAAAAACCAAAACAGTCGGTTTAGCGAGCATATTACCGAGGCACAAGCCTAAAAGCCCCGTGACAAATGTTCCTAAAATGATTCTCTCATGCCGTTGACATTTCAGTTATCTATAAACATATCGTAAATGTGACAGTTATTACAGTTTTTTGTTTTGTTTTTTTGTTGGTTTTTTTTTTGCAACTGATAGCCACCAGCTGTTGTCAAGGAGATACAAGTTCAAGGACTGAAAACACACACACACAAAAAAAAAATGACCATACAGTGATATGTGTGTAAACATTGACCCCTGCTGGCTGCTTTCATCACCATCACAGACGAGTCACTAAATGACTTTTGTGTTGGGTGTAAGACATCAAAACGCATATTTGAATCAGGGCTGTAATTCAAAAATGAGCCCCATTCTTCGCCTTTGGATTAGATTTGCAAGCCTGTTTCAATTACGGATCTCAATGAGCTGCGTTAGATTTGTGGACATATGTTTCGTCGCACAACACTTGCGGCCGTTTGTATCGTGCGGCGCATATTTGCTGCGGTAGGACAAAATAGAAAAAAGGGCAAAGTCATGCAAATTACAAGTGCAGGTAGACAGAGGGATGAATCACTGCAGTAGGAACACTGGCGGCACATTATGACGAGCGGTGAAACAGAGTCATTAGTAGCATAGCTTCTAAAATGTACTTCATTCCGGGCTTCGCCGCTTTATGGTCGGTGTGCCTGTCAGCCATGAAAGTAGTAACAATTACTTAGGGCTCAGTGTTGGACGTGTCAGTTCTGACTAAATGACAGGGTTTTTTGTTGGGGTTTTTTTCAAAAGCTTTTCTATATTCTACCTCCCCTGGTGAGCTCCATAAGTTCCAGGTGCAAATGGTGAGCCATCACCCCCCCACCCACATCCCCACCCCCACCCAACCATGACCACGTCCTGTTTTAACTCAGCTCACCGCATGTGAGGGCAATGGACGCCTTGAACTGATTTGACTGTGCTGAACCGCGTTCACAGTTCGAGGGCTGCAAGAAGGCTTTCTCCCGCCTGGAAAATCTGAAGATCCACCTGCGCAGTCACACGGGCGAGAAACCGTATGTGTGTCAGCACCCCGGATGCCACAAGGCCTTCAGCAACTCCAGCGACAGGGCTAAGCACCAGCGCACACACCTGGACACGGTGAGTAATGGCGCCGTGGCGGGCAGTCGCGAATGTCCTGTCGTGTTTGCCGCCGTGTGGACTGAACGCAAGCGCTCGTGCGTCTGCGGCCTTGCAGAAGCCGTACGCCTGCCAAGTGCCCGGCTGTGCTAAGCGGTACACGGATCCCAGCTCCTTAAGGAAGCACGTCAAGTCCCATTCTAGTAAAGAGAGACAGCTGCGGAAGAGGGTAAGAGCTGCGACGCATAGAAACACCACAACGAGCACACATCTCCCATCATTAATACTTTTCGGAAACAAAACGACCCGGTTCCGAGTAGCTAAACAACGCGACACTCTGCCGACGCTGCTTCCGCAACCTGACTGTGGAAAATTCACTGGATCCACCGGGGGCGCGCGTGCAGGCGCCAGGATGATGCAGCATCCATCTACTGTACTTTGAAAGTTGGCAGAGCCGCGTCGCAAAATGATAAACATCATTATGTTGTTTGTCGTGTTTGTTCTGTCCCCCCGGGCCCCTCCTCCTTTATTTCTCCTCTGCCACGTTCGCAACACTGCGGCGTTGCAGTCAAGACTTTTGCACGTCACCATAGATACAGACGTACTGTAGAAGTTGGGTTGTTACTAAAAAAAAAAAAAAAAAAAAAAAAAAAGGGTGACATTTTACAAAGCCTCCCACATGCTCAACTTATTAATCCTAAACATGAATAAGAAATGTTTGCTGCAATTTTGATGGCCAGACTGATTGCGTGTGACTGCAAAATTGTACAACCGGCCCACATTTCCGTCTTGCCTGCAAATATTTGTGACGCCATTTGACCTCGAACTGCGAAACAAGTGTCCATCTCATTTCGACAGCTCTCTATTTTGTTTTTTTTGTTTTTTGCTTTTTGTTTTGAGACGTTAATGGGCCCGTCGAGCACTTAGCTTGGATAGCCGCGGCTTCTGACTCAGGCCTGAAACCCACAGCAGACAGTCAAAAAAAATGGACTCCCCCCACCGCCGTTCCGTCATTTTTCCCCAGATGAAATCGGCGGCTGACGTGACCCAGGACGCGCTGACAGACTGTTTAACCATTCAGCCCCTGCAGCCGAGCCTCTCTCCCCTGGCAAGGCTTGACAACAACATGAAACGCTCCTCCAGCGCGTCCCACGAGCCGTACCCGGGTATGTTCAAGCTGTCTGGCCCTTTGATGTAATAAAAATGAAATGCATAATGGCTGCAATAATGTGCACATAATGGGTTTATCCGTTTGACTGAGGCTGCGGCGGGTTAGCCCTGAAGTGTCTGTCATCCCTGTTCCTCAGCTGCTCCGCGGGGACAAGACTCCTCCAGCGATCCTCGCTTGGCTCTGCTGTGCTCCTTGCAAGATCATTACAGGTACTGAGGGAGGTTTTGCGGCACCGTTTTATAACTGTGCAGGTCTGAAGGGCGGGAAAAGGAAGTTTAAGTTTTCTAATGTTTTCGTCAGGGAAGAAAATCCAGCGAAACTCCTCTAAGTCAGAGGGCTCAAGTTTCGGCCTTTAAAACCGACAATTTTTTTTTTTTAAGCAGAATGCTGATGAGTTTTTTGGGAAATTGACTCATACATACGATTCAAACCGAGAATTTGTCACACGAAACGGACTTCTGACTTCTGGCTTTGTTTCAAAATGACTCGGGAATTTCACACCCTCTCGCGACTCGCGGCACCTGTTAATTCTGAAGTGCGCGTCAAACCGCAGAATTTTTTTTTTTTTCTTTCACACATGCCTCCACACAAGTTAGAAAATTCTAATTATTCAGTAGTCTGCGGAACCCTTAAGGTGGTTGGTGGACTGTTCCTACGGCAGCAGGTGAATTTCAGGTGCCTTGTGAAGACAAACAAAGCACTGCCAATGGATGAGAACGCAGTTTTAGATACACAAATTGAGGAACGTTCAAGCGACTCCACAATTTGTGCACATGTGACACGACAAAAATTGCCCCCGCTTTCATACACCAACTTCTTGATCCGTTGTGTTTTTGCATGCACATTCGTGAGCGAAATATCCCGATCTTTTTCGTGTTATTTGCTCCACCATGGAGGTTATGTTTTCACCCGCATGTGTTTGTCTATTTATTTATTTTTATTTTTTTTAAAGCAGGATTACACATAAACTACCTTGCTGAATTTCATCTAACTGGGCACAGGATTGTAGAACGGGCCAAAAAAAAGAAGCCATTAAATTTTGGAGCTCGTCCATTGAACTTAGAAAAGTAAAGCTTTTTGAAAATGTATCAATTTTTTTTATTTTTTTTTTTTTACACCGACAATTGACAGATTGTCTGCGCTCTCGGGGCAACCTCTCTACCTCGGCGAGCCGAGGAACGACCCATTTAACGTTATTTTTCAGCAAATGGGGCTAATTTTCTCAGGTGTGTTACCGCGGGCCTCGGCGGAGGCGCTGCGCCGTCTCCCCGAGCACCGGCTCATTTCTTCAAATGCCGCGGTTGGAGTTTGAAAGTGCAGCCCGCCACCACCCCCCCGCCCCCCCTCCCCGATGGCGCGGTCGGAACTTCAACCGCGACCCGCTTGAATGCTTCGTAATTTTCAATCAATCAGCTGTTCACCGCGGCTTCAGTGCTCGGAGCTCAAAAATAGATAATAACACAACCACTTCATTTAAACACGGCCACTTCATTTAAAGGTTGGGAAGAGGCTTTCCAGGTTGCGGATGACCAGAAACACTTTGCCTGGTCAGTCCATAGGAAAATATCCCTTTATCTATACAATTGAGAGCATGTGATAAAGGATTTCTGTCGCTCCGAGCGGCCAGATGCTCATGGCTGCTCACTGGCTGTGATTGTTCCCATATCAGCAGTAGGCCATAGCATTCACTGCAGGACTCTGGGTAGACAATTGGCCCCTGAAAGCAGACCTCGCCTTGCCTCATTGGTCTCGACCGCCGGCATTAACGGATGCTATAGCCACCGACAAGAGCGGCTAAGGAATTCAATAAGTGAAACGTTAAAATCTGAAAAATACTGTTTCAAGTCCAGTGGGAGAAAAGAGGCGGCGTAATTGCTTTTTTAGACATTAAATCGATTGTGAAATCCTCGCTGCCGTCTTCTGTACACTTTTCCGGGATTATGTTCAGTTCCCATGCAGTCCTTGTGTTATGTCTGCAAACTCTGGCTGCTTTAATTCTCGTTACTGGCAAGTGGGCACGCAAACGTGTTACTCAGCCAAACCTCTCAGCAGGGGTGTCGACAGCAATGGCCACTGAACAATATTTAAACTGTCTACTTTTATCCTCTGTTTTTATCACAGTGCGTTGCATGTCTCAAAAAGTAATCTCCTTGAATGCAGTGACGCTAACAAGCATGACAAATTTTAATGCAGAGACTTTACTTGTGACAGAGTTTCGGAATCATTTTTCAGAATCAGAAAATTACTTTATTAATCCCGGAGGAAGTTGTGCAATTGCTATAATTGCTAATTGCAGTCACAAACCAACCCCCAAATATATGTTTACAGCTTTACTGTACTTCAGTAAAGTCAGAGAGTAATCTCAAGCCGATAGCTAAATAGAAATGTATGAGAACGTGAAAAAATTAAATTCACATAAGTCTTCTATTGTGTTGGAAATTAGCATGAAGGATGTCTTTTCGGCTAGCACTGTGCTGTGCTGACTGCAGGTGTGTGTGTGTGTGTGTGTGTGTGTGTGTGTGTGTGTGTGTGTGTGTGTGTGTGTGTGTGTGTGTGTATATATATATATATATATATATATATATATATATAGAATAAGAATAAATGGCTCTTGAGTATGATTGATTCTCCACACCATCATGAATTTGAACTGAGGCACCTGCACCTGCAGCTAGACTTTTCAGTGCTTTGCAGAAACTATACAAATAACAATACCAGATGTGTTTTTAAATAATGCCTAAACTTTCACTGCGGAAAGCAATTATGTGCAGCAATTATGTGCAGAAGATTAAGGGTTAATATCAGATGTGCTGGGATCCACTATGCAGAGAAAGGGAGGCATGGGAATCCATGCGAGCAGCAGTTCTTCTCTAGTCACACATATTTGCATTCTTTTCCAGATTTAAAGTGATTTCAGTTCTTATAATTCATATTTTTTTCGTTTTTGTTTATTTCTCTATTTTTTTTATCCATGTCTTTGGTTCGATTTTGTTTCTTTCTGGGTTCAAACATGTGAATGATTGACAGTGGACGATCACGAGTGATGATGGGCATCCCGCCGCGCGAGTGACTGTCAAGTCCTCGTCAACGCCTTTGCCAAATTAACGCAGGTCTGACGACGACGTGGCCATGCCGTTACCGCGGGGCGGATTCATTAGCAATGCTGCGTTTGCTGGATGAACTCACCGTCGCGTCTTTGTCTGTGTGAGACTGTCACAATACAGCTGCTGGCGACGGTTTGCAAAAATCCGATCTTGAATAGTAGTATATGTCAACATACTTTATGATAGTGTAGTAGTAGTATAGTTTAACTTATTGAACATATAGCATTTAAGGTAAGGCGTTTTTAAATCTTATTTTACGATAGTGTAATAGTAGTATGATTGTGTTCTAGCCTTTAGTGACAACTTTTCCCCCGGCGTTACAACCATTGCCTAAACAAATTGTGATTTTGGCTTCCTTTTTTTTTTCATTTTGAGCAAATATCATAAACTGAATAAAATTCAGGGTCTTTTCTTCTGCAGCTTTACGCTACACAACCGAAACCTGCGAAGTTGCCGCACTTTTTCTTGCAAGTTTACCGATTTTTCCTGATGACTCACAAGCGCTGGAAGAGACTAAATGTGTTACGACACCACATGTCTGAAGCATTATTGGCGCAGCATTTCACCGCATTTGAGGAAGCTATGCCGCATGTGGCGTCATCATAGCCGGAGCGAGGCTGCGATTTTCAAAGGAGAGCAGACGATCCATTATGACATAATGCTTCAAAGTTTAGGTCGTTCCTGCAGAGAAATTGCAAAGAAAGCGCAGGGTGTCAGATAGGGGCGATTCTTCCTGCATCAAAAGGCACTTTGAAGCTGGAGGATTCGTACAGGAAGTGCACCGACAGACACAAAACCACATCACAAGAGGAGTTTCCGAGAACTGGCTGACGTCTCACAGGACAACGGCTTCAAGCGGCTGAGCAGTTTCCAAATCAGCAGGTATCAGTGGCAACTGTGAAGAGGAGACTTGGAGCGGCAAGTTTGGACAGGCGGAGGGGCAGCGAGAACGATGCCGGTCAACCGACAGAGCCGTGAAAAGAGGCTGGTCTGTGTGCACGGAGATACATCAAGACGTTAAGCTGCAAATTTCATTAAGAAGCGGAGAAACTTTTGGCCGTTAGTGTTCGGAGGACGAGAACAATGAACCTCACCAAGGCCCTGCAGGGTATTTTACTTAAAAATTCACAGCATGTTTGATCCATTCTTTGGTGTTAACCATTTTTTTATTTGAGGAAAAACGTGGATCTAATGCAACACGGCCTCAAGAGTACCCTGGGGAAAAGGAAAAAAAAAAAACATTAAACAACTCAATACATTTTTCATCACTTGTAATTGTGTGATTTTTTTCTTCTTTTTTTTTCTTTACTTATTTTGAAATGTTATCTTGTTCTTTTATTACTTGGCAAGGCTTTTTTTTTGTACATTTTCAGATACTGTTACCACAAATGTATGTCTCCTCACCTCTTTTACAAGACAAAATGCACATTGTTGTCGTTTTTTTTTTTAATTGCAGAGAATTTACTCGAGTCTGACATATTTCAGGTTTGTTGATCCTTCCCCTCACCAGCTCTTCCCTGGGGACCAGAGTGCGCCACACTCTTCCACCTGCCTCCCGCATCCTCCCAGCGGAACATCTCTGCAGAACAACCAAGACCTGGAGCAGCCCGGCCAGCCTCCTGATCTTGCAGATCACAACCCAGGTACAGGGGGAGGAAAAAAAAAAAAAATCATCAGTCTGTTCTTCAAAAAAAAGAAAAGAAAGATCCACTCCATTCATGTGAATACAGTCGTGCAGAATGGGAGGCTGGCCTGAGCAAAGGTTTATAGAGCAAGTTGCACATCTGACGAGCCTATTAGCGAACGCGTGGGCGACTTGACAATCTGAGCAGATTTTTCGCACATGCATGTTGACGATACAGTACATATCTTCATGATGTTTAGCAGGTGGCTGCTGATTTTCTGGTTAGATTGAATCAGACAGCTCCACTCTATGTGCCTTTAAATAGCTATCACCTCTTTTCCCCCCAGATTTCACAGGCGCAGCGGTGTTGACAAGGTGCTCAGAAACACGCGACTGCTGAGATAAAGACTGGGTTTTGAAAGAACACAGTCTGTTTCACTTAGGGAATCCAATGCTGCTTTTTACTGTATATTTTGAAGACAAGTGCTGGAGAACACAACGAGTTAGCGCTCATCATTAAGGACAAAAGAGTGTGGGGTTCTCTTTTTGTACCGTAGAGCTCTCAGAGCAGATGAAGTTGCTGTATCCTCCTCCACCATATGACGGGGTGACAGCACAGACCAGTTTGGGTCGCCTGATGCCAGTTGATGCCTTCAGTGACGGCCTCACTCTGGCAGGTAGCGGTCCCAGCGGGGCGGCCGCCGCACAAACAGCCCTTCCCTGCATCACAGGTGATGAAATTACAGTCTGAGCAAGCCTCCCCGAGTGTGAGCAATTTAATATCGCTCGCGACTCTTGCTGTGCATTCATGCATCTGACTTTGTGTGTGTGCCTGTGCGTGTGTGTGTGTGTGTGTAGGATTTGATGTCCAAACACAGGATTTGGCCTCTAATGAAGAGCTGCACGCCGGTGACTTCTTCAGTGCGGTGGACCCCTGCACAAGCCAGGTCTCCTGCATCTACACCGAGGGGTGATCCCACTCGATTGCGGAGTTCTTTCCTTTTGCACTATTTTATATCTCGTTTCCTTTAAGTCACACGGTCAATAGGAAGAAGTCGTGGATGGCACTGCAACTTGGCAGCAGTTTTTATTTCGCAAAATAAGAGGGCGCTTTACATATCAATCTAAGTTGCTGTTGTCTTGGTTACATGAAATTGAACAACTTGACATTTGCATTCGCTTTTTGTATATCTCTTCAACTAAATCTCTGTACTGTCTGGTTCTACACTGGCTCCAGTATCCATAATCAATGTGCAGTACTGACTGAGCCTACAGGACTTTAATTTGTATTTCCTCAACTATTAAACAGCTTGTGCAGAACTTGTAGAGGGAACTTAAATAGTTCCTTTTGACTTTTTTGCACAATATTATACACTGCAATCAAAGTAAGGTATGCAAGAGATGTATTAAGGTTTTTTTTTTTTTCTTAGAGCATGACTTCGTAACTATAGCAACAGGACAGATTTAACATTTCCCTGTTATGCTCATACACATAACCTGTTGTTTGAGGGCTCGTGTGCCAAAATCATGAAGTACATTTGTGTCGGTGGCCACAGCAGTGACTTTGCATGTTTTAGTTTATTAACGTGAAATTACTTTCACGTTCCTTTACAGACGACCATTTTTCAAAGCATTTAGAGAATATTTTCCCAGAATCAAGGTATATAAATGATTTAATTTACACCACTACTATGACTGTTTTTATTCCCAGTGACTTTGTTGATGGCTTTTTCATTCAATCCATATACACAGAAAGGTTGTTTTTCTTAAAAGCCTGCTGTATTGTTCCCTATGGGTTACCCAACACAGGCAAATATTACGTTTCTATTTTTCAGTGCCATTATTATCAAGAAAAAATCTTCAAAACTCTAAAGCATGTTTTGAAAAATGATCAGCATCAATGTTTGATTTGTGGTAAATAGGCTAAAATGTGTAAAAAAAAAATAAAAAAAAATACCACTGCGGTGCTTTAATGTTTGGATGTATTTGGAAGATATCGAGAATAGAAGTAAAATCAGTTGCACCCTCATTTGTTGTTTGTGATACCTTATTTGACATTTTAACGCAAAAGTTATGTATCATTAGTCATTTGTTTCCCCCTTTAGTTATTATGAAGACGAGTTAAGCTCAGTTGATGCCGGCTCTTTTTTTTTTTTCAGTTCACCACACAGATCATTTGCAAGGTAATGATGCCAACACCCAGAATCACCCTGAAATTGTCGAAGAGGACATGTGCATGCCTATTTATAGTCATGAAACTCACAAATGATACCAGCTACAAAAAAAAGAATGGAGGGACTTTAGCAAGAGACTTGATTTATAGATAAAGAAGTTACTGGTATAATGATATTTTGGTATATCTGGTACACTAATATGGCTCTGGAAGGTGCAACGAATATGTATTGCTGGTCACTGATGCCATTAACAGCGTGTATTCATGAGGCTGAACCTCCTTTGTGTGCTGGAGACCTCATTTTTCTCAGGCAAAAAACAAGGAACTAATTTAATTAAGAGACTATTTTATCTGTTTGCATGGACCAAAGCAAGACACGTTAAAAGGCAAAGGAGAACAACTTCATTTCTTGGAGGTAGCAATATGAATAATGTCATACTCTGAATGTTTGGAGGTAATAAAGCTAACATAACTCACAGAAATAATCAGCAACCACATAGCTGAACAGTATGAGAAGTCTGTATAGTTCCAGCTGGAGCCTCATATTCACAGCAGTCTATTTTCTCGTTTAAAAAAGAATGGACAAACTGTTTTACTTGAAAATAATTCTTTTAGCAAAAAAAAAAGTAACATGCTTTAGATGGGGGTTTCAGTAGTTGCTTAGCAACAACCATAGCTTCTCCAAACATCTGTTTGGTATTGCTAACCAAAAAAAGAAAGAAAAAAAAAACACAGGTGGTGGTCAACTTTGAATCCAAATGAAAAAAATCGCTTTACAACTCTGTAAACAATATTAAAAGTTCTAACAATGCGCAGCGCCTTTTCCAACTGTGCAAAAAAAAAAGGACTCCGATCCTCTGAAGCGGATATCACAGTAACAAACACTTAACACTTAATGAAAGATGGATTCAGTTAGCAGGGTAATTCCCCAATAACAGAGTGGGAGAGTGAGAATAATGGCTGGAAAATGCAATATGACAATCAGTAAATACTCACACCATAGAGGAAAAAAAAAAAAAAAAAACAACAACTGAGAATGCCATTTACTCTTGTCTGATCCAGCCATCTGGTATGGTGAATAAGACATACTGGGCACTGCCTGTGCACACTTGCAGCTACAAATTCACACACAGGGAGAACAATGGAACAGCCGCGATAACAGATTAATGAAAAACATTAATACTTCTTCTATTATGGGGAAGCTAGCCTTTTCGCAGGTGGCGGTGGCTTTCAGTCAATATTAATTCTGAGGGCTATATATGCATGCGGATTACGAACAGCATGCACCTACTTCGCACGCTTGTGGGGGGTGCCGGTTTTGAGTGGAGGTTTTCATGCGCTGATCATACCAGTTGTCCCCTGATTTCGGGGGAGAGAGGGAAGAGAGACGGAAAGGGGAGGGGGAGA
>CAAKHG010025838.1:2676-14387 GCA_901007715.1 Dactylopterus volitans | reverse complement strand
CATTTAGTTTCTAAGCTACATGCTTAAAATCTTAAAAAGACCCGCGTGAATAATGCTTGCTCGTGTGTTTACGTGTGTGATGTGTGTTCGAGTGTGTGTGTGTGATGTGTGTGTGTGTGTGTGTGTGTCACAGATTGCAAGTGTCGTGTACTTTTCAACCTTGTTCATCAGCTCATATTCCTTAACTTGGCACTCCAACTTTATCAAAAATGGTTATCAGATAGGAAATTATTGTTCTGTGGATTTTCCAGCAGCCAAGGCAGTAAACCTTACACTCTTTACTATTTGTTGCTTGTAATGTTAGCAAGGGGAATAGAAGGGAGAAAACGCCGGGCGAAATGTTGCCCTCCTTGGTGGCTTTTGTTCCTCTGTGTCTTTGTAGGGCTTGCACTTGCTCAGTGGAGCACAGCATTTAAGTGGGCCACAAGGGAGTGCCTGAATGGTGAGGCAGAAGGTGTGTTAGTGTGTGAATGTATGTGTGTGTTTATGGAGGGGGTTGGGGTGAGGCAACAAGAGTGTGTTGTGATAAAGGGGTCCTTCTCCATGATTAGTAGAACTCAGTACAGGCCATACACTTTTCCTTTCAAATTCCACTTTCCACACTTCAGGGTAAAGGGGGTGTGTGTGCGTTGTCCTATGTTAAGTTATATGTGTAAACACAGTGCCACTGATGTTTTCTACCCCCTTTTTTTTTTTTTGGTAAATTTTCATCATTTACCTGTCGAACACAGTCGAGAAGATATATTTGAATAGGATAGCGCTGTACATTTCTGCCTGCCTACATGTCTAGCAACAGTCTGCTGACAAGTAAATATACATCTCCTTCCCCAAGGCGTTCAAAATAGCCATGCTGAAATCAGAATGAATCCGTGTGTCTGTATATGTGTCTACTCCTTGTACTAGGAAAATTTGACTCAGTCCAACTTTGAGCTCGGCCTCCCCAGCAGAAATTAAGTGCATGATATTGAAGGTAAAGGGAAGAAGCAGGCGGCCCCTGGAGAGATTTAAAGCTGTAAGGAAACCCAGCTTAATTAACCAAGAGAGGTTTGTTCATGGAAACTGTGATGGGAGGAGGTGGCTAATGGTCGCTTACTACTAGATGCTATTATTAACTCACAAAACACACATTCAGCTTAAGTGTCTCGTCTCACTTTTATCCTCATCTTTAAAAATAAATCACTGCAACCTTGGTATGGTCTTATATCTCCAATGCATAATATAGCCTCATTAGCACAGGTACATCCGGTAAATGCTTCAAAATTGGATAACCAGACAGTGCTTTTGCTCTGTAATGTTTCTGGATTTTCTATTTCAAGTAACGTTGAACCTGTAAAGTGGGGACCAGCGGCGCAGCGAGACGCAGCATCTATTTGGAGTTTGTTAAATATTAACTTGTTTTATGGCTGTGAACATGGAGACAAGACCGTGTGGCAGTGATGCATGAGGCTCTCGGTACATTGAGTACCACAAGGCAGAAACAGGTGTCCAGGTAAAATTGTTCTAGAGCAGCTTTAGAAGAATTGATTGGCGTGAGGCATCTGTGAGAAAACATTGTGTTTTCTACTATGCCCCGATTCGTGGCTCATTGAGACAGATTTGAACAATCACAGGGATAATCATTGGATTTCATTTCATTCCTATAAAAAATCTGTTGTTAAATGCACCTTGTGGAGACTTGTTTATGTTTTTAAGTTGTTAGCTGTTTTATGTCACAGATTTGTAGGAGTGCTTCATTGGTTGTGGTCTAATAATCAAATAAGGTCAACCAGAAGCATACAAACCTGTCGTTGTAAATGTATTCATGGTTAGAGTGAGTTGTTAATCTCTGGTATTATTGAGTTGCAAGTTGCTCTGCCAATTAGACCTTTAGCTTGAGAGTGCTTTTGCTTGTTCAGTGATTGACAATCCAACTCCTGAACGGCTGCTTTTTTCTGCGTCATATAGGCGCCATGCAGACCCCTGAAGCAGGCGCTGACTCCACCTCTACCGTCCCTCTCCAGACCACCGTGCCTGTCCAGCCTACCGGCTCCACCCAACAGCTGCCTGTTCAGCAACAGGTACACCCTGCCTGTGTGTGTTAGTCATTTGCGGCTGACTGTTCCTGCACAAGTGTGCACACTGTACCTGCGTCCCCGTCTCTTAATGACCTAATGACTGCTTCTTAATAATATATGTCCAATTCTTGCAATTTGTCTTCCCAGGCACAAACTGTTCAACAGGTTCAGCATGTTTACCCAGCACAGGTGCAGTATGTGGAGGAAAACAGTGGTGTCTACACCAATGGCAACATGTAAGTCAGTCAGTTACCCTGCCCTGCTCTTCCACCTCTACAAATATTGGCGCTATGTCTCTGCAGCCTGTTGCTTTCTCCTCTTAAGTCACGTCACACCATCATTCATGTCACAAGCACATGATGTTGGTGGGACTACATCCGTTTATTGCGTTTGTTTTCTCCTCTGAAGACAGTGCGGTTGGGTCTAATTGTGCCCTGTCACCTGAACATGACCAGAAGTAGGCCTTTGTTTTAAGTGCTGAGGCTAAGGCAGGGTCCCCAGGGTCTGAGGAATGGAGTTGCATAGTCAGACCACTAACGATCCCAAGCTGTACACTCATAATGGCACGTGTGCAGTGTGTGACCTGAGCTACTGGTAGAATCATTCATGTAACAGCGCCTGCCAAGCTTAAGTGCCTAGAAATACAAAGTCACACATACAGTAAACAGATGGACATACAATATGAGCTGAGTACCTGAGCTATGTCAACATAATGTGGGAAAACTGAAAAAGGCTCAACTAATTTGTCCTTTGTCAGTTTTCAGTGTTGACACAAACAATAATGGACACAAGAGAAACCATACTGTATTTCTGCTAATGGTTTGGGCTTATAGACTGACCGCTAACCTCTCCTCTGAACAGAAGAACCTACTCGTACTCGGAGCCACAGCTGTATAGCCAGAACAGCGGGGGGAGCTACTTTGACACACAGGGGAGCTCATCACAAGTGTCCACTGTGGTGACGTCCCACGGCCTGACCAACAATGGAGGAGGGGGCAGCGGAGGAATGAGCATGGGCCTGGCGGGGGGTCAGGTAATCAGCAGCAGTTCCGGGGCCTACCTCATGGACAACACCGGACCCCACCCCGCCACCCAGACAGCACGAGCTTCCCCAGCTACTGTAAGTGCGACTGCTGCCACAGGGCGCGCTCCCGACCCGCCTTCGCCTGCCTGCTTTTGTGCAGTTCTTGATAGGTCATATGACTAGTGTATGCCATACTTTATATAAACTTCTTCTTCTTCCCTACTTAGAACTTCACAGCTCTTAGCCTTTTCTATTGCCTGTATCTGTCACACCTTGTCGATAGATGCCAGTTTGATCCAAAAAGTTCCACGGCGGTCTCTTTAGGAGGGCACCGGCTTTAAAATCAATATCGCGGGCATGCTCAGGATTTTAGCTTGTATACTTTACATATATAAAAAAAAAATGCTTCCACCTCCTCCATGATTGTGTTGGCATGTTTTAACTCCAGCAACAATCTTTTGTTGATGTATGCAGTGTGCTGCGTAGGCTGGGCAGTAGTCTCTGTAGTGATCTAACTTCTGCCAGCAGTCCTAAATATTTAATGCTCAAGTAATGCTGGGATTTGTTTCCAAACTTGATTTCATCTGTTTTTCTAAGGCTTTGGTATAGAAAGAAGAGGTCAAAACTTGAGATGCTTTTCAGCTCCACAGACTTGAGATGCAAGCGTGTTAAGGTCGGGAATGTGCTTTTCAGCCCCGCAGACTCACCCCAACCAAGTCCTACGTTGGACAAAGTGGCACACACACACAGCACAAGAGCCAATCTGAACGCCCCATTAAGCATTTTCGCATAGTCCACCATAATGATGCTCTCTGGCAGGAATGTAGTGATGAAGGGCTGCCTTACGTTACATTCGTTGGATGTCAGTCACGGTAGAAAAAAAGGTTCAACATTAATCGCTATGCAAAGAAGCAATGTGAATTTGCCCTGTTGCAAGTGCATTTTAAATGGCTAAGCAAAGAAAAAAAAACATCTCTTCTTTGTCTGGATTAAGCAATGAGTTTAACTAAATCGGGTCAACCTTTTTAAAATTTCAGGATAACAAAATACTAAAAATTGGTGACTAGATTGAAGTCAGTGATGTTAATCACTGATCTGCCGTGCTGCCCAGAGGAAATACAGTATGAAATAAGAGCACATGTCATTTCTTTGGTGCAAAGAACCTCTTTGATTAAGCATGAAAATCACAAGTATTGCATATCTTACTATGCGGACCTAATGTCAGCGTTATCATATTTGTGTTTTACGTTGAATCTGTCGCACCACAGAGCCTAATGTAGCATGGGCTACCTTTTAACTAACACTGAGGTCGACATGTATCATCTTGGCACCTAGTAACCTTTATTTGTAATGTTTAATTGGTCCGTGATTGCTATACTGTAGGTGGACATGTACAAGTCAGGTTAAGTTTACGAGTAGCTCGTTTAAAAGTACCTGAGCTGACCAAAGTGCTAAACAAATGATAGTTGAAGGCCACTAGTGGAATCTAGTTCAGTTGGTTGTCTGCCAGCTATCCATTAATCACATGCAATGTTGATCCTGTTTCAACTCTTATTTCTTAACTTGAACAGAGAGGTCGTCTTGCTCTGCTTGGGTTTAATGGTGCTTGCTGTGGGATCTTTTTTAAATTCTCTTTTATGTTTGCCAGGGGCAACTGTTGTGTCTACATCAATCCTTTTTATTTTATCTTGCTTTTTTTTTTTTATTTCCCTCTCTTACATTTTTTTTTTTTTGTGTCCTGTGCTTCGTGGTTTATCAGATTGAAATGGCGATTGAGACGCTCCAAAAATCTGAGGGTTTATCCAGTCAGAGAAGCTCGCTGCTCAACAGCCATGTAAGTTGCTTTTTTACGCTTTTACGCTTGCCTCTGCGTCACCTTGACTCCGGCAAAAAAAAAAAAAAATCACTCTCTTGCTGTTCTGCCTCTCTCGACTTTGGTACGTTTCGGTTTTAATGCGGCGCTCGCTGTTTTTGTTGCTGGTTTCAGTGTTGTTGCTTTAAATTCACCGGCTGCTTTAGACGTGGCATCGCTTAGCTGTGATGCAGAAACACCTTAATTGCAGACCGCTGAGGTCTTTTCAGTCAGTTTGTGCGCGAATATGTTTAGTAACACAAACTGTTTTTACTTTGTAGCTCCAGTGGCTGTTGGACAACTACGAAACAGCAGAGGGCGTAAGTCTACCACGATCCACCCTCTATAATCATTACCTGCGTCACTGTCAGGAGCAGAAACTGGACCCTGTAAATGCAGCCTCTTTTGGCAAACTCATCCGCTCCATCTTCATGGGACTCCGTACAAGACGCCTTGGGACAAGGTTAGCGTTTCCCTAAGTTGCCATTCTGTTGACTCAAGATGTTTATCCAACTGCAGTCTGTTTGCACGATCCTCTTTGGTGCCATTTTTGCATCCTCGTGACCTTTTCCGTGCACCTCATCTCGAGACTGATTGTTTGTATTCATTTTGGTTTCGTCTTGCAGAGGGAACTCTAAATATCATTACTACGGTATACGTGTGAAACCCGATTCCCCGCTCAACAGACTCCAGGAAGACATGCAGTATATGGCCCTCAGACAGCAACCTGTTCAGCAGAAGCAGAGGTATACTGCACCTCTGCAAGCCATGAAATGCACACAGACAACTTGCCTGCTCTCTAGATGCTGAGGTGAGCCTTGCGATTTCAGGTTCAAGCCAGTGCAGAAGTTCGACGCCGGCTCCGGAGAGAACTACTCAGGTGGAAGCCAGAACAATCCTGGTGCAGCAGAGCAGACGGTCATTGCACAGAGCCAGCACCACCAGCAGTTCTTAGGTCAGCAACTTTCCACCTTATCAGCCGTCTGTAAAACCAAAAATTTTGTATAGTGTAAATGCATCAACATAGTCTGGCTTCTCAAATATTATGTTCTCATGCTCACGGTTTGTCCCATAAGTGCCCAACGTAACTGCTTATTACGCCAACAGATGCATCGCGAGCGCTCCCTGACTTTATAGAGCTGGACCTGGGACAGAGCAACACAGAGAACATTAGCCCAGATGATGTGAAAGCTCTCCAATCCCTTTACAGAGAGCACTGTGAGGTAAGGGAGCGTTTTTTTATTATTATTATTATTTTATCTATTTTTTTGTCCTTTTTCTCTTCTTATTCACTACAAAGTCACCATGGCACACTTACAGTGCAGTTCACAGGGGGTCAGGCCCCTCATCAATTTTCAGATAAAGCTAAGTAATCTCCTTCAATATTGTAGCATTCATTTACACATCGTCATCATCAATATGCCTTTGCAGGCATCGTGACTGTCGCTGTTCCAATTCATCTGCCTTGACTTGCTTTATTGCACCAGCTCCATATCTGTTCCACTCTGTTACGGATGTCATTCTCCTCTTGAATCATGTTCAAGGTTTTCTCCACACCATTTATACTCGTTGAGCCACTAGTGCAAGTCGTGGCCTCAGTTTAGTAGCTCTTATGTAAGCTATCTTTGATGAGAAAAGACTGTTAAGGCTGAAAATGCTGAACTCAAAATTATGAAGTTTTAGGGAGAGAAAAAACACAAACTTCTTTGGACTTTAGAGTGAGGAAACTTTGGGAAAGGTCATGTGTGTTTATGATGACCGGGAGTCTTAAATGCCAGCTGCTGGCATTTTTGGAAGTGGCTTTTCTCTTTATCTTATGAAGTTTTCAATCACACGTCTCATGATGTCTGGAAAACGGTAAACCGGCCATCCTCAAGCGATGATCAGCGTCTTTTGTTTTTACCGACAGCTATTCCACTGTCCTCACGATTAGAGGGGCAGTGCAAAATCCACACCTACCCTTCTGACTGTTTTGAAATAATCATGTCAGGGAAGGTTAACATTTGACAAAGAACTGGTTCCTCTGAATAATCCACTTTGCTGTTGATTAATTGAATCAATTGGGCAGATTTCTGGAGAAGGCCAAAGGCTCAACTGAGCTTTCCTTTTAGGGCGATCGATGTCAACCAGCCCTCGCCTCACAACCTTTCATCAGCGGTTTGATACAGAGCATCAATGAATCGCTTTTGCACAGTCGGTCAAGTTGCAGAACCACACTGGCACAGGGTCGGTTTAGATGGCAGCGAGACGGAGTGAAGGAAACCAGAGGAGATATCGGAGGACGATTAGGAGATGCACTGGGATAAGATGCAAAACATGCATTTGTGGTGGTCCTCGTCTGACGATTGTGCAGCAAACGGAGCGTGTGCAAATGAAGGTGCAGGAGCCCCAAAACCAAGCGGGAATAATGCCTACAATTAGAGTTTAAATAACACAGACTATTTCCTCTCATAGGGAGCACTTCCAGTGCAAATTATTCATTGCTTTTGTTTGTTCTCTGGCTTTGTCTCAGGCTATCCTGGATGTGGTTGTCAACCTCCAGTTCAGTCTAATTGAAAAGCTTTGGCAAACATTCTGGCGTTATTCTCCTCCTGATGCTGTAGAGGGTGCCACTGTGACAGAAAACAGGTGAGGCCAAAATGGATATTGATGACAGAGATTTTTTTCTTTTCTCTTTTTTTTCCCAGTCTGCTTAAATATATTCCAATAACTGACATTTCTGGAGTCAAGCAGTAGCAGTTTATGTCTGAACTCAACTCATTTGCGTTCACTTTGCAGCAGCATAAGCGAGATTGAAGCACGGCTCCCACATTCGCAGCTTTTGGTGCTGTGCAGAAACGAGGCTGTGCTCAAATGGATGAGCACCTGTGACCACCTAATGTACCAAGCCCTTGTGGAGATCCTAATCCCTGATGTCCTGAGACCCATTCCCAGTGAGGCACCGTCATAGACACCTAATGTGTGCATGCTTGCAGCGTCGAGGGACGTGGCGTCATGAGCTCATGAGCTTTTGTTTGTCTTGTTTTTTAGGTGCCTTGACTCAAGCCATTCGCAACTTTGCCAAAAGCCTGGAAGGTTGGCTCAATAATGCCATGAATGCAATTCCACAGAGAATGATCCAGACCAAGGTACACCACTGCAGCATTCGCGCGAGCGTCCCCGTGCCCTCTTACTGCCTCTCAGTTCTGCCCCGAAAGGTATGAATACTTACGGTATGTGGCGCCTCTGCTTGTGTTTGCGTTCTTTCAACAGATTGCCGCTGTTAGTGCCTTTGCGCAAACACTACGCAGATACACATCTCTGAACCATCTGGCTCAGGCGGCTCGAGCCGTGTTGCAAAACACGTCACAGATCAACCAGATGCTGAGCGACCTGAACCGTGTTGACTTTGCCAACGTACAGGTCAGAGCGGCCGCCCGCGCTCCCACACATCTTTTCTTTGTGCGCGCTTTGCATCCCGCCGTGCGCGTGTGAACCCTCGCTTGTTTCCCCACCCCCCCTATCCCCCTGTGTCGCTGATTAGGAGCAGGCATCATGGGTGTGCCAGTGCGAGGAGGGAGTGGTTCAGCACTTAGAGCAGGACTTCAAGGCCACGCTACAGCAGCAAAGCTCCCTGGAGCAGTGGGCAGCCTGGCTGGATAACGTGGTCACTCAAGTGCTGAAGCCCTATGAGCACCGGCCCAGCTTCCCCAGGGCCGCTCGACAGTTCCTGCTCAAGTGGTCCTTCTACAGGTCTGCAGAAAAAGACGACCAATGTGACAAGTCTTTTGTGCTGGTTCTGCAAGTCCACAATTCATTCAGCAGATGCTTTTATCCGAGGCGACATGTTCATACGCTGATGGCGGAGGCTGCCAAACGGCTCGCCAGGAGCAATTAGGGGTATCTTGCTCAAGGACACTTCAGATTACTAGACAGCCATACTACCAGCTGAGCGATGCTTTAGTATAGCGTAGTGTACCTATAATGTAGCTTTGTTGAAGAGATAGAAGACTTGATTTTTTTTTTTTTGTTCATGTTTCTTTCAGTTCTATGGTGATCAGGGACCTGACCCTGCGCAGTGCTGCCAGCTTTGGTTCTTTCCACCTGATCCGCCTGCTCTACGACGAGTACATGTTTTACCTGGTGGAGCACCGCGTGGCCCAAGCGACTGGAGAGACGCCCATCGGTGTCATGGGAGAGGTAGGACTTGCGTTCTACCCCTTTTGTTGTATCTCCCAATATATTTCCTTTGGTTTTTGCCCCCTTCTGTCTCAGTGTTTCATAGTTAAAGTTAGACATGTCTCCTTCAAGTTTATTCGCCCCTGAATCTGATCTTGGCGTGGAGTATTCGCTGATGCCAGATCCCTATCCCATACCTGTGTTTTCCTACACCAGCATTGCGCAGTGCACACGTCCAAGTACATCCACGCTGTTCAAATCAACCCAGAATACCAGAATTTGTTCCAGTCACAGCCTCTGTAGCGCATCAAGAAAAAAAAAATGCCTCCGCTAATCTCCTCACTGCAGATATTTTAGCGGCACGCTGCCACAAAAGTTTATTATGGCGCTTATGTGACCGCTAACATAAAAGGATGCATCAGGCTCAGGTTCATACTGAATGTAACCTAAGCTTGGGGGAAAAAAAGCCCCATCACCTCTGATGAGATGGATACTGAACAACTTTAACTACAGTGAATATCGCATACACTGTTGCTCAGACACGCTTGGGTCATTTTATACATCATGTTAATACGCTGTACAATGCCTCCAGCCATGGCTGAAACTCTAGTTTGTCCGATATCAGTTGACATTTATCACCCCCGACCACGTTTCGCCATTTAACTGTGCAGTTTATTTTGATTTAAAGCCTCTAAACAATCACTAATAAGGACGTTTGTCTGTTTCAGTTTGACAGCCTCAACACTGTATCCCTCACTAACATCGACAAAGGTACGTCAAATCTATCGAGCCCAACTGTCTGCAGAGGCTGTTGTTCAACCGGCAGAACCGTCCACCAATTTAAAAGTGTCATTTATGTGAGAGAGATAATGTGTAAATTTTATTGACGCGTTTCCCCTTACCTGTCCAGATGAAACGAGTGGGATGGACAGTGATTTGGAGGAGGACGCGGAGGAGACGGGGGAGCCCCTCGCCAAACGGGAGAAGTCGGAGCACGAGGTGATCCAGGTGATTCAGGTCGGGGCCCTCGAGGACGGATCCCACCCGGTGGTGGGCGTGGTCCAGCCGGGCGTCCTCCACTCGTTACCCCAACCCCCGCAAGACCACACTGAGCACATCCTGACCCCCTCCGCGAGCACTCCCACCATCCGCCACTGCAGCGCCACGGGCAACACCTACGCCTCCGTTTGAGGGTCTGAGGGCATGGCTCTGGCCTCTTCTCTTTTTTTCTTTCTTTTTTTTTCCTCTTTCCTCTTCCTCTCTCGCTCTCAACATATCTTTCTCTCTCTCTCTCTCTCTCGCTCTCTCGATGTTCCTGTCCTTGCCATGCATTGTCTCCGTCTACGCCTGTGCGGACTCGCTCTCTTCCTCCCACCCAGCCTGGTCTCGGTTGGGGAGCGCTGGAATGATGATGTCCGTTGTCTTGACTGATTCTAAATCTGGCTGTGCTGTCACCCCGAAAGTCTTGTTACGATACAGCAGCTGGTGGAAGGAAGAGGAATGAACCCGACTCATTAAATGACTCACCACATTTTATCTGGAAGGAAAGTTAACCTTCCTCAAACTACTGATGTCTCAGAGCTCAAATCCATGTCACTAGTCCCAGCGGAGCAAAGTCATTGATCGAATCAGGACCTTTTGCCTGTTTGTACATAGTTTAGCTGTACTTTCAATTGGTATTACCCAAAACTCATGGTGCTATCATTGTGTTCTTTTTTTTTCTTCTTTTAATTCTAATTATGAGTTAATTTTATTGTCTCAACATGCATTCCAACTGCTGACAAAACGTTTGGCTGAACAAAATATTTTTGGAGTATTGTATGTAGCTGTATTTGGAACGATTGAAAAAGGAAAACGGGGCAGGTTGTTTTTATTATTTTTTTTCCTGCTCTATATTGAAATTACATCGTAGCCACCCACCGATAGAGACTTAGCTTTCAGCCGCAGGAAAAGAAACCCGCTAGAGATACGTCAGTGCTGCTGCTCGTGTAAATAAAAATAACGACAAGACCTGCTGTATAAAACCACACTCGATGCTAGCTCTTTGTGCTTTTTAACGCTTGCCTCCTTTTAGATGCTACAGTATGTAAGTGTGGTTCACGTGATCCAGTTAGAACCTTACCAACAACTTAGTAGACGTGCTCCCGTTACTCTTTTTTTTGTTTTGTTCGTTTTTTGTTTTTCCTGTCTTAATGAAATTTCTTGAGTTTGCGAAGGACCAAAAACAAAACCAACAAGCTGAGAGTGAGCCATCCGGGCCACCGTAATAGCTGTTTCCTGTCCCACAGTGCCATGTTTCAGAGCAGAAGGAATGTCAGGGATTTAATGTACCTCGGCTTTATCACAGTGCCTTATCCTTGAATGCAGCTGTCCTCGTAGTCCTGACTGTGTGCTGTCCGAGAGCCTCTGGCCCCTCTCTTGCATTGTCCCAGCCACAGGTTTGGCTTTCCTGGTGACTCGTGGCTGGATTTGGGCTGGCTCATCAGTGTTTTAGACCAAGGGATGCAGGCACACACACCTGTTACGTTTGTCCCCCCCGTTACACCGCCCTATTGGTTTCACCGTTACACCGCCCTGTTAGCCCCACCGTACCACCGCCCTGTTAGCCTAACATTACACCGCC
>CAAKHG010025831.1:5064-20273 GCA_901007715.1 Dactylopterus volitans | reverse complement strand
TTTATTTGTTTTTCTCGGTTGTTTCCTTTTTTAAAATTTCATTCACAAATTTGTTCAAATCTGTATGAATGAGCAATGTCTTTGAAATTAAGAGCTGCTTCCTCTTGACACCGCTTCATTTAAACCTATGAATGTCATGATGGTACCTGAAGGGCCATTAATATAATGGCCATTAATAAATAATTAGGTTGGTCAGCCAGGAACATTAGTTTGTATTAATCCACTGAGGCCCAAAGTTAGTTAGCCATCGGTAGGCTATGAGTAAACTCACAAATATGCCAGTAATTTGGGTCAAAGAAAATATCGGTTATCGGATGTTTATGTTGTTTTCTGTTTCTCTGACATCATTTGATTACAGGCTGCAAACTGATCAGAAATTTGCACACACACACACATGTATCTGTGTGTGTGCGTGCGTGTGTGTGTGTGTGTGTGTGTGTGTGTGTGTGTGTGTGTGTGTGTGTGTGTGTGTGTGTGTGTGTGTGTGTGTGTGTGTGTGCGCGCTCTCCCTGACAAACCAATAGAGTGTGTGAAAGAGTGGGGATATTCAAAAGATGTGGTTTCAAACAAAAGCGGTGTGCTGGTGGAGTTGAAGACTCAGACAGCTTATACACACAACTGATGTTAAGAAGTTTGACACATGCCAAAAATCCAGTTTTATCTTTAAAAATAATTAAAAAAAAAAAAAACTGCTTAATTTAATACTGTATATAATGTGGTATATTATATAAGTAAATTTGTGGCAAACAAGAAAATACACAATGTCAATATACAGACAACCAAATAATGAAAAAAAAAAGGACAAAATAAATCATTCTTCATTTTACACGGAGTTATGAGCAAAAGCATAACACCCCATACATAGTGATCTGTGACCTAGGTACAGTGTTAGATCTACGTCTTCGCCATAGCTTCACATACTTAGAAAACAAATGATACTGTTTACTGGTATATTCATATACTTGGACTTAGTGTAAAAGAACTGCACTGTCGCACAGTGATTAGATGTGAGGAGGAGGAGAGGACGGCGAATCGTCCCCGCTGACCCACAGCGACGTGACTCCACATCCCTCTCTGAACAGACGGGAAAGGACTTCAACTGAGGACCAGGGAATGCTGGGACACCTCCAGCCATTCTCCTCCTGTCCTCCTAAATATTGTAAATCCAAGGCATCACTTCCTAGCCAATAGGAAACATTCCTCTCACCGTTTCTAAAAAGGCAAGTATGCATGATAACCAGCAGAGTTAGCGATCCTGAATAGTGAACATAACAGTCTAGCCATCCACACGCACGCACACACGCGCACACACAGGCACGCACGCACACACATTTTCACCACAGGGTCATAGCTTACAGGCTGGACACAGGTGGGAGAGGGGGGCCGGGGATTCAAGCATTATCCAATCCTCGGAGAGTCTGCCCTGGTTGGCTGGAAAAGGCCTGATAGGTGGAGCGCAGAGCTGGTGAGTCAGTCAAGTCAGGTGATTGGTGGAATGGTGGCAGCAGAGACTAGTGTGTCAAGAGAGGGCGGCAGCCTGGCAGGTAGTCCGGTGGCCTCGTGGTAACCCTGCTCGCCGTGAATCTGGCACAGGATGGATGGGGGTGAAGGCGAGGGCAGGCAGAGGAGAGGACACGGCTAAATCTGGCAGGTGTTAGTCACATGCCTGCGGCGTTTTATTCACCGGTTACACCATTATAAGACATAGGGGCTGAAGAAATAATTTCCTTGTAGAGTTGTTTTTGTTGTTTTTTTTACAGCCCTTTTCCTTTGGATGACAACGGGGTGCAAAGAGGGACAAATTTAGAGGAAACAAATCCACTCCGCTGATCTTCTAGATCCTCTAGGTAAAGGACAAAGACTGGACATATAGATCGATGACATGACAGCTTCCCCAAAGGGAAGTCAAGAGGTCTCGATGGCCCTCTGGTGGCTGGCTGCAGTAAAGGTTATAAAACATGCCCTCATCAATGTTAGCATATGGAACTTGCACTAAACTTTAAAAAAAAAAAAAAAAAAAAAGGACATATCAAATAAAATGTTTACCAGGATGGATTCTCTCGTTTTAGGTAGTTCTTATCAAGGTGGTTTATGTTCAAGTGTTATTTTTTTGATGAATGTGTTTTTTAATAAGTTATTTGATAACATCACAAGGGGCTGACATGGCGATTGACAGCTGTCAAAGTCCCAGCATTTTCGCGAAGGCCTCTGCATGCTCGTGTTTGGCAACTGCATGTAAAAATGATTGTCTGATTCAAACCATAAAACCAGCTGTTCTCCAAAACAAAAACAAAACGAAAAGAACTGCTCACGATTGACTCAGGTGGAAACTCCTCCTCACCGCGTCTGTCTAAATGACGTCACCAGGGATGCATCAATATATATATATCTATATCAGATATTACGCCAGCCATATTTACACACACACGAGCAACACAAGTCAACGTAATGTGCACAGTGACAGGCTGCAGCTTCACAGCAGCATGAGGCTGTAGCCTGCATCGCAGTTCTTTGCCATGAGTAAGGCCAAAACACCCCCGTCAACCGACGACCACGAAAACATTTGGAACAGCACAGACTTGAGTTCTTAGAGGAAAAAAATATATATATATATATTGGAATTGGCAGGGCAGGTCAGACCTTTAAAAATTTGGAATTCGAAACGAGCCGAGAAAATTGCAATCTAGACGTCACCGGTGCACGATGGAAGCATCCGTATCTGGGATATTTTGATGTCTCTGGTTTGGAATGAAAAAAAAAAAATGCATGTGAACGACGACGACAACAAAAAAGACCCAAGTTTGAATTGAAGTGATTCCAATGTCATTTAGTACTTACTGACACTACCTGTTTGGGATATTGAAGTTGGGAATTTAAACAAAAATCTACACAAAATGGCGGGCATCTACAAAAACGGGGTGCTTTTTATTTCAGTGTGACGTATCAGCTACCTTAACCTTAATATTCCTTGTATTTTCTCAAATTTACCAGAACGCCGTGGAACAACCAGCATATTTTCAGTCGAATGTTGGGCCACAGCAAACGACAGATTTGCTGCCGCCGCCGAGTTTTCCCCCAGTTAGCTGGTAAACTGTTCGTTGAAACATGTATCGCAAGTACAGCTCCTTGGCAACGATGCGCCATGGATACGGTGCATCGAAGTCCACCGACCGCTGCTGGTGTCGAGGGTGTTTGCGCTGCACGCATGACGTTGTGTTTTTTTTTTGTTTTTTTTCATGCCGTGTGATGGTTGCAGAACGTTGGTGGAGGGAAGCACCTTTACTGTTGGATTCTGGAGGACGGATACCACAACCGACGCTCACCACTGAGGCTCAGACTCTTTTTTTTTTTTTTTTTTTGCAGCTGCTGAAAAATATCTGAACGTGTGGTCATGTTGTCTGCATTTGAACCAGTTGCCAGCAAAAAAAAAAAAAAAAAAAAACACAAGATAAGTACGGCACCGGGCAAAGAAATGGCCCACAAACACGAGGTGCGTGCGCCGGTTTTCTGAGCTGTATTCAAGTGGATTTTTACTTAAAAAAAAAAAAATTGTTCTGCATTTTGGTCAACATATTTGCCACAATTTAAGAACGGCGATGCCACCCTCATGGCCGACTGTTAAATATAAGGCTACAGCAAAGAACCGGTTAGCTGAGTTGAGGAATTCCCTGCTTGGAAAAAGCAGGAACGCTCAAGATTTTTGGATTAAACGAACAAGCTCGCATTTTACATGTGCTGGTCAGGGAGGGTTTGTCACTCTTGGCCGAAGCCAGGTCAGTTTAGCTCGGCTGTAGCTTCATATTCAGCCTCCCGCGCAGAGTGGCATCGGTCTCCTCGTCTGGCGAGAGGATTAACAAACATAATCACCAAAATGTCTGACCGACCCCTCAAGCATCGACTTTTCAATGCTCTTGGCGTAATTTCACCGTCTTCAAATCTGAAATATGTCACTGTATGTGCATCGTAATATAGCTTCAATTTCATACACAAAGGCTCACAATTTTCACTTAAGGCAAAGTGAAGCTCGCTCGGCTGCGCGTTGATGCGCAGTCGTCCGAGTTCACGGTTCAAGTCATTTGTTCATTCCCACATCTAAAACAAAACAAAAGTCATGGGAGTGCTTTTTTTTTGATTTGTCTCTTTTTTTTTTTCTTTTTTTTTTCTGGAGTGAGGGAACAGTGGTCAGTATCTCCACTCGGGGCCGGAGCAAAACATGCCAGCTCCGACCCACCGATATCGATCAGAATAATTCAAATGTGCAAGCAGTGAGCTCAGAACAGACATAGGAAAAAAAAACCAAAAAAAAACAAAAACAAAAATGTGACATTCAGATTTAACTCATTTGACTTAAAAAAAAAATGACTGAAATGGTAGAAGCTTGGGGGTGGACACATTTTTAAGGAGTCTATTTCAAGTCCTCCTCCTCTTCCTCATATTCTTAGCCGCTTCTAGAGCACATTCGTTTTTATTTTTTTGTTTTTGTTTTTCTATGGCTGCGTGGCCAAGTTGGTATGAACCACACAGAGGTCCAAGATGTTCCCAAACCTTTCTGAAAGGCACTGCATAATCAGCCATGACTCTCTTTTGCACCCGTGCCACTGTAATCCAATCAGAGCTGGTGGAGATTCACATGCATGCTTTTCAGAAGGTGGGGGGCGGAGGGAGGGGGGAGGGGCGGAGGAGGATGATGACAACCCGAGAGCAGGCAGCTTCATTTAGTCGGGGGAGACCAGCTGCTGCCTGTTGCCCCCGCAAGTGCAAAACTAGTTCTGCATTGAATCAACAGTAATAAAACAGCATTAAAATGACATCAAGTAATCATCTCTACAAGTGAGGCTTGTTGCAGCCTTCCTGATAAACATTCCTCTGTCCTTTCAGCAAACCCTCGCGACCGCTCTGCTTCTCATGCCTTTAGCTCCTTTTCTTTTTTTCCGTTTGCTCCCGACTTCTCTGAGCTTGCTTGGAGGGGGAGAGGCGGGTTCAGTCTGCTCGGTTTTGGATGGGGTGGAAGGAGGGGTTGGGGGGGGGTGGGGGGGGTGATTTTGTCAGCTTATCCAGACTGGACTGCACAGGTTGAGAAAACTCCTGGATCAAGTTTGATAGGACCCAGAGAGGCTCCCGTCCATCCCTGATGATCGATGAGGAAGTGAGAGGGTGGCGCGCCCCTTTCCCGCCGCAGACAGCGTTACGATGGCAGGGCGAGGGTGGGGCTCGGCACCACAGCTTATCAGGCCTGGTGGATGGGAAAGGTCAAAGTCGGAGGGTCAAATTGTGAGGGGCGCAGGACTTTTTCGAGGGAGGGATCCGTCGGAGAGAGCCGCAGCTCACCTGCTGCCAGCATCCTCGTAACGGACGCCCGCCTACACACTGACCAAACTCGAAACGCCAATGACAAAAACAACCCAGTCTCGGTGGGAGCAACGCGCAGGAGTTAGACGACTGCCGGGCCCACAATCACAATCTTCAGACCATCCGCGCACTTTCCATTCAGACATCCAAGAAGCGATAAAGCTGAGAAAAGCGCGGCACGCTGGCGACGGCGAACCTCCCTCGCCAGCCAGCTGTGGCCGAGTTGTTCGCATCCCTACGAAAAAAACCAAAAACGTGACTCGACTTCTCTCTATCTCCTCAAACTCATTAGACCGATGAGGAAAGGGCAGATATGACGGGGGTTGGGATCTCAGAGTGAAGAGGTGTGCAAAAGAGGGCGGAGGAGTGTCACAAGGCCACGGCGGTGCAGGGGTGTTTGAGTCGGCAGGGCAGCACTCCTCTGTTGAGCTGGTAGAACTCCACCAGGTGAATCAGGTCGGTGAACTTGGTGGCGCCGTCGTCGAGGCTGAAGAACACCTGGCCGTCCTCCTCGCACTTCGCAGCACAAGACAAGGAGTAATAAGCACAGTTAGCCTCGCCGGAACTGGTTTGGTTGGGCTCTTTAAGCTGCACCGATGCCGTTGCCCCCAACAACTACTGCACGGTTAAGTCTTCTCCCCAGAGTGAGAATCCACTGACTCTGGTTAAAACCCCACTTAACTTTTCAGTAACACATCAAATTTGTCAATGAGTTTATGAATCATCCCTGCAGCCGTGCAGACACTCATAGTTCCCAGACCACAATCATTTTCCTAACGACTTCGGCGACCCACTGACTTTTTCTCGCGCGGCACCGTGAGGCCGACTTTTGCGGGTTCTGAGTGGAACGTCTGCGCCACACACGTTTTAATTTGTTAGCTATTTATAGCCTAATGACTTCCTTGTAAGTCTCAGTCGAAGAATATAAATGCTTACAGATGGCCGCCGGAGGAGGGTGGAAAAATCATATTTTGAAATACTAAAAAAAAAGAAAAGAAAAAAGCATTGTGGTCTTTACAAAATGTTTGGGCGAGCAGCTGCGGGTCAACAGGTTGGATGAACGTTTAGGTGGAACTGCTTCAACATTTATCGGGACCATGTTTTTTTTTTTTCCGTCCGTGATGCCATCCACAGTGTGAACACCTTTGACTGAGCTGGCCTAATGACTGTAGTTTCGAGAATAACAATGTGACATATTAAAAATAGATGCACTCACTTCTTAAATACAGAATATACTGCATATGAGAAATTGACAGGGCAACCGTGACATCACCGTCTTGCTCTTTTGCAACCGAACACAACCACATTTGGATGAGTGGGCGGAGCAGCGGAGGAACAAACGGCTTTATCTGACTGAGACATTGCCGGGTTACCGTGGAAGCAACTTGTCAGCGACAAGGTAGCCACACCCTACAGTATTTAATGTCTATTTTACTCTGAAAGGGACCATCATTTAAGAAATGAACATCCATCAAGCTGCATTCGAGAAAACTGAGCCTATAAACCCATTTGGAAACATGTGCATTAAGCTAATTTTTCTCTATACACAAAAAGGACCCAACCTATTAAAGTCGCCGTTTGTGGCCAGCATAAAGAAAACAGGTTAAAGACTTCTTTATCGGCCTAAATGCTCAGTCCACAGTTCATACAGTCCATGGAAATCAACCAAAGTTTTGGACAATGTTATTCTTTTAAAACAGGAGCACAGCGGTTTTGGTCTCAGTTCACCAGATTAACAAGCGGGTGTGACGTTTTCCGCCCTGTGATGTGACTGACCGGTAGGATCTGGAAGTGCTTGATCTTCTGGTGGTGGCACATGGTGAGCACGAATGCCTTGGGATTACTCTGACTGTCCCGCAACAGGAACAACCTGGCACAGACACACACGCGGGGGTGCGCGCGCACACACACACACACACACGCACACACACAGAGAACGTAAGAAAGGAGTACGGAATAAAATGTCACTACTGTAAAATGATTTATTTCCCAAAATGTGAAAATCCTGATGAATAGCTGCTGTGAGCTGTGACTCCACTGAGAACCTCATCTTAATCCCCTGTGTAACAGCGACAGCGTTTGAGTGCTTCTTTTGACACAAGAAGCTTCACTTCCTCGCTTTTTCCCAGATTTTCCTTTCTCACGTTGAAACATTAAATTGTTGCTCTTACCCGTCTACTTGGCCTTGTTGGATGATCATTTTGTGGGCTTCTTCTCTCATGATGCGACCATGAAACCAAACCTGTGTCTTGTGAATAACTGAGGAAAGACATAAAAAAAAAAAAAAAAAAAAGATTCAGGGTTCTGAAAGAATAATTTCAAAACAAATTCCATTGAACCCTAAACTCTTTTTGTTCGGTCTCTATCCCCCCAAAAAAGATAACTTCTACAAAAGTGAAAGAACTTTCATAGACCTCAGCTTGCTCAATGCCAAAAAATGTACTGCACTATTGTGGAAAAAGACTCATAGACCAGATGTGACTCAGTGGATAACACAGATGTCAATGAGGCTTCCACTTGAAGGGACGACATATATATTGAAATGAAAAAAGCATGTGTTTGGGAACATATGGAGAACTTTCATTTATTATGTTAAGAACTGAAACATGACACCCGAAGAAGAAGGTGAATGATGTGGGTGGACCATGTAGCTTCCATGCTTGTGATTTTTTTTCTCTTCCTTTGTTTTGTCAAGCTCTTTATTCAAGAGTGTGACGTTTCATTTCTGATGCGCAAAATGTGCTCTTTTATGTATAAACTACCTAGTTCAAACAGAGGTGAATTATTGTCTGTTGGCTTTTGTTTGTGGCTGTTATGACTGTCTTTGTGAGTCTGACTGCTTGTATGCTGCCTGTAAAATGTCAAATAAAAATATTGTGGGTAGAAAAAAACAAACCAAAAAAAAAAGGCCCGGGGTTTTTAACAATTTTTTTAAGGGAGGATTCACGTTGCATCACGGGAGCGTACCCATCATCGGTGCCAGCTTATGACACTGATTAACACATGAGGTCGACTCCCCGTTATCATGTTGCTGTGCCAAGTGATCCAGGCTCTGTGAGTGTTTACCTGAGCTCAGAGAGGATGAGTGCAGCGGGCTGGGACTGCCCAGGACATTCATACGCTGGCTCCGTTTCTATGAGGCAGAAATGACCACGTGAACATCTCACTCTCGCATCAAATCAGCACGCAACCTCATCTTTTGCCTTCTTTGAACGCCTTCGCAGCATCTAGAAATATGTTGAAAGACCACTTTTAACCCCGATTTTCATGGGCATTCAGTGGGGAGTTTGATGCTTTTTTTTTCTTTTTTTTTTTAATCTTAATCGCGGCAAAACCAAACAAAAAAATTTAACGGCGTCTGCCTCCTCTTCCCGTCTCTAATGAGCTCAGCAACAGAGAGGCGGAGCGGCTGCACAAGGAAAGAGCTGAAGGCTAAAAATACATTTCTTCCAAGAAGGCAAAAGAGCAAAGCATTTCATGTCCGTGATCAGGCATAACTGCTGGATATTTGGACAAGTCACCATAACCAAGTGAGAGCTGACACCAAAATGGCATTTTAATGCCGGACGTCTTTTGTGTAAATCACATGAAATGACTCCTCCTGCTCACCCTCCAGGTCTGTCCCTCCTCCAGGGCGGCGCTCTGGGCCTCGACGGGATTGTCGATGACGCGACCGGTCCGTCCGGAGAAATCCATTGCGACCAGGGAGTTCTCTGATACACTCCGCTGTTAGGAGACGTGGCAGGGTGCGGGGGGGTGGTGGAGGAGGTCGGTGGAGGGTGGTGAAAGGTGGGGAGTGGGAGGAGGGTGACACAAGGAGTGGGGGGGGGTAGACAAGGGTCAGAGGTCTAACAAGCCAGACACACTCACTGGGGCATGACAAATCCTGTCTGCACAGAGACCCACTTCAGTCAACCCACAAATGCCCCTCTCAGGAAAAACTCAAGCCGCTTCTGGCTAACTGGCTCCTGACTGGCTCTCCAGCTCCAATCATTCAGTGGGGCTCATTCATAACACATTTCCATTGGCAGAAAATGAAAATGAATTCACAATCAATAAAATGAACATGCCGTGCCTTACTTGGCCAACAAAGTAAAAAAAAAAAAAATAAAAAAAGTAGTTACTTATAAGGCTCGCCGCCGCTTCATGTAAAACACTGGAACTGGTACCAATTTAACAATAAAACATTCAGCAACAAGTGTTAACGTGAAAGTAAATATCGCCATGTAAACAATTTCAAATGTACAGCGCTTCTGTTTTTCTAATATGCCTTTTTTTAACTTTTACACATTATTTTGTAAAAATGCTGCATTTTCTCAAATCTACAAATACTTAAACAGGGTCGAGACCCACGGAGACCCTTTATACAAGCTTGTGAAAAATGATACTAATCTGTGAACTGTGATGATTGAATCTGAGAGAGGATGAGGCTGAAACAGCCGGTCAATTGTTTGGACGATTGACAGGAAACCGATCGCCATTTTCAAGACTGATCAGCTGTTTTGCGTTGAGCTTCTGCGGTGTGAAGATGTGCTTCTTGTCTTTGTGTTGCATCAACATTTAGCGGACGAGCATTTCATTGCAGGAACTCCTTCTCACAGACAGACGCCAGAAGTAGCAATGCTCGGTTTTAATTTTAGCACTTCCCAAATCCCTCTGCAAAAGCGATGCAGCCAATCGTTGTGTGTCTCCTCTTAAGAGGAGTGAGGGAACAAGCTGGTCCACAAAGTGAACTGGCTTCCAATTCACCATCAGCTAATTAATGGATCAATCTGGATTGGTTTGAGCTGAGTGGGGGCATTAGAGCGTGGTTGTAAGAAGATGATGTCAGAGAGCAGATCCTCACCACAGGCGCCGAGAAATGCGAGAGGTTAGACTTCCTCTGCTGGGGGCCGTTGTAGCTCTTATATAGGATGATGCCATACTGTGGAGGGAGGAGAGAGGAGGCGGCGTTAGCCTATCAGGTGCTGCTGGCTTGGAAACAGTTGGTGAGCAGGAATAAGTTATTAGTAACGTTGTGCTGTAGTTCGTTAGTTAGTTGAGCCGGTACCTTCAGCAGTCTGAACGCAGTCATCCAGCAGGTCCGGCTCTGCTCGTCTTCAGCACACAGCATCTTTAGCTCCTTACAGTCGCTCCTGGCTTTACTGGGCTGCCGAGCCAAAGCGCAAAAACACTCAGACGGGAATTCACTGTGATATGCATCACGAAAAAGAACATGGATTTTGGCAGTTCTGTTCCCAGTCTGTATAGAGACCAGAGCTGTGGGAAGATTGTCAATACAGCTAAGTAACAACGGGTGTGGACTTGGGGACCGTGGAAGAGTGTATGTGTTGATCAATGGCAATGAAACTACAATGTAGAATGGAACCACGATCTGATGTAGCTGCAAACTATGGCCAATAATGAAAAGTGTTGAACCTATTTGACCGAGAATTCAGTGGTAACAAATAAACTTCACAGACCTCTGGCAAGAAAATGTGACATAATCAAACTCAAATAATGTGAATAGTGATACTGTGTTATTCAGAAATTTCTGGAAATATTGTGTATTTCCACATTTTATAGTAAAGCACATGTCAAACATTTTTAGGTCATGTTTATTTCAGGTTTGGAGTCATTGAACTGCTATTTCCACTGCTATTTATTTTTGTGTATTATTCTTTTTGTACCATTGTTCAAGACTCCCCATCCCTACAGATGAGACACACACACACACACACACACACACACACACACACACACACACACACACACACACACACACACACACACACGATACAACAGGGGAATCTGTTGCATCTCTTGGAAAGTGGTTTTGCTGAAGATTGCATAACTGGCAGTCATCCACTTCTCATATGGTGGATATGAATAAAATCAATGTGGAAAAATGTTATGTCACCGTTACGTCATTCAGTCTCCAGCAATACATTAAACCACTGGCTAAAGGGAGGTCAGTGCTGCAGTTTTTTTGTTTTGTTTTTCCTGTGTGTGTTACCTTGATGCAGAACTGGAAGTCTGTCGGGGCATTGTGGAGCTTTCTGCCCGCGATGATGGTGAAGATGTTACTGTCGTCCAGATCTGACAGCAGCTGCAGGTGTCGAGGCTCCTGGTCAGTCAAAGGGAGGTGAAGGTCAGTGGGCAAAGCGGAAAAGGTGTAAAATCTTTGAAAAAATAATAATCTTGAAAATATCCGAGCTTCAGGTCACACACTGAGCATCTCTGAGTTATCACCTTGGAGGTTCCTTTCGTAGAGTAGTAGAGACCGGAGCGTCGCAGGAACATGTAGAGCTTCTTCCAGGACTTGCGTCCAGGCTCCTTCACGTACAGGTAGCCCTGGATCTCAGGACAGCTACTTGAGTTGAGAAAGTTCTGCAAAAAACACAGATCAAGTATAAAGACTTCTGCCACCGGAGCGGCACGTAACATCAGCGTCTGCTTTTCCATCCTGGAAACTGTCCCTATAAATTTTCCTATAACGACAACATTTTTTTGTGCTTTCACTCCTTTGTAGGACAGCTAGTTTATGATTTAGGATCAACATTAGCATTAACATAACACTCGCCAGCCACTTTATTAGGTACACCTGTTCGGCTTTTTGTTAATGCAAATATCTAATCAGCCAGTCACATGGCAGCAAATCGATGGCTTTAAGCATATTGACATGGTCAAGACGATCTGCTGAGGTTCGAACTGACCATCAAAATGGGGAAAAAGGTGATTTAAGTGACTTTGAGCGTGACGTGGTTGTTGGTGCCAGAGCCGCTGGTCTGAGTATTTCAGCAGCTGCTGATCTGGTGAGATTTTCATGTACAACCGTCTCTTGGGCTGACAGAGGATGGTCATAAAAAGAGAACGTGTCCAGTGAGCAGCAGTTCTATGGGTGAAAATGCTTTCTTGACGTCAGAGGTCAGAGGAGAACGAACAGACTGGTTCTAGCTGACAGAAAGACATAGTTACTCGACTAACCACGTGTTTCAACCGAGGTCTGCGCAAGAGCATCTCTGAACCGACCACTCGTCAAACGTCGAAGCAGATGGGCAGCAGAAGACGACACAGGGTGCCACGCTCACCATCTAGATGGTCGAGTCAGAGTAAACAACAAGACGGCATGGATCCACACTGCCTTTTATCAATGGCTCAGGCTGATGTTGGTGTTGTTATGGTGCAGAGGATATTTTTCCTGGCATTCTTTGGGCCCCTTAGTGCCACTGTTGCTGACCATGTCCATCCCTTTTTGGCGGCAGTACACCCATCCTGTGATGGTTACCTCCAGCAGGAGAATGCAGCTAAAACTGATGTCTAGAACATGCCAGTGAGTTCACTGTACTCAAATGGCCACAGTCACCAGATCTCAATCCAATAGAGCAAACTGGGATGAGGTGGAACAGGAGAGTCATATCATGGATGTGCAGCCGGCAAATCTGCGGCAACTGCGTGACGCTATCATGTCAATATGGACCAAAATCTCTGAGGAATGTTTCCAGCACCTTGCTGAATCTACTCGACTAAGGATTAAAGCAGTTCTAAAGGCAAACAGAGGGTCCAGCCTGGTACGAGCAAGGCGCAGCTAAGAAAGTGGCTGGTGAGTTTGGATTTAGGACTAACATCTGATTTCATGATGGATAAGATTATCGATGCACTGCACACTCGGTATTAAAGACATGTGCATCAGCCCCTCACCTGTAAGAGCTGAGACTGAGGGATTGAGCCATCGGACTCCTGACACCACGCCACCATCTGCTCTGGAAAAAAATTCTGGGTGGAAAAACACGGAGGCACCGACAATGAGTGATGGAGAAACAGAGAGGCACCTGAGGCCACTTAGTGTATATGCAAGCTCAGAGTGAGGTAGTGTTTCTCTATGTGGAATATATGCTTCTCCCACTGGTTTGTGTACGTGCGCGCGCGTGTGTGTGTGTGCGTGTGTGTGTGATGAGCAGTGGGACTAATAGACAGAGTGGTTGGGGCAGGAGAGGCAGAGAGAAACGGGGAGAGAGAGAGAGGGAGGGAGGGAGAAAGGAGAGAGCACTCCAGCCTGGGAGTCGATGCAGTATGATCTCACCCGCTGATGTAATCCCCTTTAGCCAGCAGTGCTACTCTTAGCGTGATTGACAGGCTGCGGCCAGCACTCTAGTGTTTTACTGTGCTCATTACCACAGAGCTGAGGTCACCTGCTAGCTCTGACACACACCTAAATCATCACGACAATAATGCAACTGTAAACCTGTCATGTAACAGCACGGCCGGCCCGGCGCCGGCTCCACATCAGCAAAAGATGCCACGCAAACTGGCCCCATGTTGACTGTCCAGGGAAGGTTTGTGTCCGTAAAATGACCGGAGGTTTTGCATTATGTTTATATATATAATTTAGCCGAAAACCTCATCTGGCAAGACTTACATGCCAGATAGAGGAAAGAATAGCATAAGTATATGAAGTTAGGGAACGCCACGAAACATATGACCATCAATCCATCAATAAGGGATAAAAGTAACATCAGCCTTACTGAAAACAGAAAAGTGCACGACTGACATCACTAAAATTACTTCGGAGTCAGGAAATGCCACAAACTGAAATATCCCTGCAGCTTTGGGACATATCGGTGTAAAACTTGGTTCAGATGTGATCGCGTTTGCCCCAGAATGATTTATTACTTAACAACGCATCTCGGGCATCATCTGGACAGAATTTCATTGTTGTTACTACTTTGGCTTACAACCAAACGCTTGCAAAATCCATGGTATTCCTGCCCTCGGCTGCACTGCGTGTTTACTGCTAATATGTCCAGCATGCCAACATGGGAAAATGAAATAAACAGTGACGAAAAATATGTCGTACAATATGTCAAATCATGTCGCACAGCTCTTCGCCAGTGCACCACTTTTTACTCATCAGCTGTTTCTGTAAACCTTCGAGAGGTTTTAATTTTGACGAACTAGCATTGAGGCCATTTTGGACACGTTAGCATGACGCATTTAGCATTCAGCTTTAAGCACGACAGTGACTTAGCACGGAGTCACAGAGAGGCTAAAGACATTGCTTTGGGATCTTTGGCGGCCGATGTACTTTACTGCCCGTTTTAGTTGTAATTTCTTTACATTGTAGGCGCGAAATCACGGCACAACTCATGCGTTGAGGTTTGCAAAAAAAGTGGGAGTTTTGCGCAACAACATAGGAGGATTGTGCGGGGAAAAAACGTTGTATGCATAAAAGCTGTGTGGGACAGCGCGCTTCTGTTTCACCATGAATTTTCTCTGCCCCTTAAAAGCAGGTGTAATCCAGATTAGATACCTGATTAGGAGAGAATTCCAGTACTGCTTCAATTGTTGAAGCAGTACTTCGAAGTCCAGGTTGCGCGTTTGAACACTTGTGTGACGTCTTATCAGCGTGATTTCCTTAATGTTAAAACTTTCCATGTGGGTAAAAGGTTCCATGATTCCACTGAACTGCACCTGTGCATGAAAGATCAACCTACTGCTCAAGTGCCACAGATTACAATCAAAGGGGAGGTAGACTATCATAAACCTGCTTCTGATCACATAATTCAAAATAAAATTAAACATCATGCACTGTTCGCAGACTGCATAGCCGAATCCCTGTTTCCAGAGCTCTGGCACGGTCTTGAGATGCTGAAGGCTTGAAATTTTTGGCATTAAAAACATCCGAATGCAAATATTCTGAGTGGCAGCATGAAATTTTTCTGCTATCAGCAGCTACAGTCCAGATATGTCAAAGCTGGAAAATCAGCTGCTGTACATCCCAGCTGTGTATGTGTGTGTATGTAGGTGTGTGTGTGTGTGTGTGTGTGTGTGTTGAGCTGCGTGCTAAACTGAAGCAGTCACAGAAAGGTCATCTCATGGAT
>CAAKHG010025826.1:7929-21653 GCA_901007715.1 Dactylopterus volitans | reverse complement strand
TAAAAAAAACTTATATGATCCTACCCCCTACTCACTAATCAATTATTATGAATAACTTATTTATAATAACTAATACCAATAAATAATAGTATAATAATATAATATATGTGTAAAAAAAATATAAAACAAATAACAGAAAATATCAGAAATATATTCAAAGTTGTTTCCCATGTAACAGATAAAACTGACCTAAGTGAGCACTGTGAAAGCCCTGAATTTTAACTGCCTGACTGGTGAGGGACTCAAACTGATTCAAGTTAAAGTTTAAATTTCATTTGAATGATGTTTCAGGCCACAAAGAGGCACAGTGTGATGTTGCTTGTATCACTGAAGCTGCTGTGATTTATTTGCAAGCGAGCACCCAAATACAGGAAGGTGAGTTGCACGTCGGGGTTTGTGTCGACGCGAGCTTGCTGAGTCACCGCCTGCCTCCCTCTCGACATGGGACGCTTGGCCCGAGCAGCGGTGCGCGTACTTAAGGAAATTCAGAGTTGCGTGACTAAGCGCGTTGGCGGCTTTCCGAGCGCTCGTGGGTTTTTTTGGGCACGCGCATCCTCACGCGGGCCGCACCGCCGTGCCCGTGAACCCTGTCGTGAGCTCAGCTGTGTCATCGCGGTTTATAAGTCCAACAGAGCACATTTCCGGTCACATTAAAGGCAAAGCTGCGGGCCGGGAAAACAGGTGTCATGGTCCTCATTTTGTTTTCAAAGTGTTGCTGGCATCCAAACGAGCAAGTGCGCCTCATAAAACACTTCCTCATTAATGATTGCACAGATGCTACTGCGCCACTCTGCTCTTTAAACGGGACTCAGACAATCACTCCGTATTTCAATCAGGGTTAATGTACCGCCGAGTCATAGGATGGGATTTTTTTTTTCCCTTCTTGAGTATCTTTTAATCTCTCTGGGCTCAGATGCTCATTGGCGCTATTAACAGTGGAAAAAGGAGGCATCCTGCTAAAGACAACCAGGCCTGGGAAACCGGGGATGTGAATCCTGGGGTTCAGGTTTATGACTTTAGAGAATATATAAATGCATATTAAATCAATGTGTGAAATATAAATACCAATGCAAATTACAAAACATATCTTTTCTTGTATTCAGTCCTTATTTAATTGATATGGATGCCTGAATGTGCAAAACGTGGTTTTTAAGGCCTCTCGGGTCTGGTGGGTCTTCACGTCCATGTTTTGCCTTTAAACTTTAACAGCTATCCCACTTTTACCATGATCAGCTATGGACAATATCAAATAAAAGCACTTGCAAATTTGTCGTGAAAGTTTTAACTGAACGCAAAAGGTCATGGAGCGAGAGCTTATTGTTGTCACGACAACGAATCATTCTAGTCCACGCTACATGCAAGCCATCACAGTCGGGCTATGATGACAGGCGGCTCTCCTTTATTCTCTGTTTCTTCCTCCTCTGATGTGTTCTTCAAAGTTGTTTTTTTTCATTTTTCCCAAAGATTATTCAATGAAATGTTAAATTAGCTGCTTTAGCAAGTTAGCTGCTAATGGCTAACTGCGCTCATCTGATTAGGAAGCTTTTGACAGCTTCAGGCTGGTCACGGATGAATTTAGTGACTGAACCTGAGCCGTGCTACATGTGCATAATAAGTTTTTAATGGGCGATTGCCAGCCAATCACGAAGGAGTATTCACTCAGACAAGTAGTGATATTTTAGATACACAGGATACCAGTCAGAACTGCCGTTCATTTTGAGACTTCATTTGAGACGAACACCTCGTTTTTAGTATCGGAGAGGATACAATCAACTGTACAGACAATCTGCACAACAACGCGCTGTGTCTTTAAGGGTTTATTGTTTCGTCCGGCCACAGTTAACTGATCGGTTAGTTAGTGATTAAGCAGGCCTCAAATATCTCCTGCACTGTAATCACAAACGGACAAGAACAGCCTTGACTTTGGCGGAATGGCTGACTAATCTAATCACACTACGGGTACAAGATAAAGAAGAAGGACTCAGCGGCGGAGGCAGAAGAGCGGGATTGGTCTGCATGGGCATTTCCTCGCGTCTCAGGGGATCCTCTCCGCTGTGGATTTAAAATAACAGCACTTCCGTTCATTTGGCCGCAGCAGAAGAAGAAGAAGAAGAAGAAGAAGAAAGAAGAAAAAAGTTGGTGCGGCTGATGGAGAACTTGACATTAGATTCACTTTAGAGCCGTCACTCGAGGTTCCTCAGGATTAATTCTTCGTTAAGAGGGAGATGCCGTCGTCCGACTGGCGGAACCTTTTCATGTAGTTGTCAGGTGTTTTGCTCCAGACCTGACTGGCCCCAGATGTGGAGCCGCATCCATCCGCTCTGGGCTGGAGGAGCGGGTGACGGAAAATCCTTAAATTAATCCCCTGAGGACCCATACTGAGATACATCTCAAGACTGCAAGACAGAGCCTTTGGAGTTCTAAACAGTTTCAGCCTAACTCAGCGGGAACACGAGGTGATCTTAATCAAAAGTGTTTGAAGCTGCCGCTGTGGAGTTCAGCAGAAGGGGATCTTGACTGGGAGTTAATGAAAAACCATTTTTCATTGACATTCTTTGATTAAAAATGTTCCCTTTTCATTTTTTTTCCCTTACATGCTTGTAGGCATGGCAGCCAGGAGATGGACGGGCTACAGCGTCCACAGGAAGATCCTGGATGAAGAAGCTGTGGAGGAACTGGCTGAAAAGTCGGACTCGAAGACGCCTCTGCTAGAGAAGGTCAAGAAATCCGTGAGGTGAAGTCCCAGTCAGCCGTCTCGAACACGTTTAAACATTTTCACTTTTGTAAGGTCACGTTGCACTTTAACGACACCAAACATGCAAACTTAATCTATTTTTTCGCGTACAGTCGGCAACTTGTCCAAAGTCCTGCTTTATCTTTTTTTTGTTTGTTTTTTTTTGCACATAACCTCTTGTGTCAGTTGCGGTGAAGCAGAGTTGACAGCAGATTTTGCGTTAATCTCCAAATAACTGAGCTTTACATGCAGCAGGTGTAACGTTTTTTGGCGATGAGAACCCGTGCTTGCCGTCTCCCGCCGATTACTGTCAATAAGTTCAGAGGAACACGGTAAAAGTGTAGAAATGATTAACTATTTTGGTAGTTGTACAAACTTTTAAGTCAGTGGTGGAGAACAGCAAGAGTCTGGTTCAACACAAGGCCAAAGACATCAGACCGATATCAGATAATATCCGTCAAACGCAATTAGCCGGATCTGATAAGCCGCTCCGTCTGCTTCGGCGCCTTCTCAGGTGTTCTGGTCCCAGGCTGAAGAGCTGCCTGCTGGGTAGCGTCCCTGTGGTGTCCTGGCTGCCTCGGTACTCCATCAGGGAGAACGCTCTGGGTGACCTGGTCTCCGGAATCAGTGTGGGGATCATGCAGCTGCCGCAGGGTGAGGTGGAGGTTCAGGTCGTGGGCTTGCGGCGAGGGAGGGGCGGGGTGAGGGTAGAGCTTCCTCAGCGTTTCCCCATAAATGTGCAGTTTTTACTCATATGTCTCTAAACGTTGAGCCTTTTTTTAATCGCATGGGTCTAAATAATACTGTTTTAGCTCTTTTATTGATTGATAATTATCTGTGGCACCCCTGCAGGTATGGCTTATGCCTTGCTGGCATCGGTTCCTCCAGTCTTTGGCCTCTACTCCTCCTTCTACCCCGTCCTCATGTACTTCATCTTCGGCACCTCCAAGCACATCTCAGTCGGTTTGTACTTTCTGGGCGTCACCATACTGGCGGGTGTGATGATAGTGGGTACAGAGAACATTGATTATTCAGGCTTAGCAGTTTTAGTTAGGCTTGATGGAGAGCTGTCAGCAGTAGTTTTACCCTCTCTAATCAGCAGTGATGAGGATAACACAGTAAGATTAGATACTGCATACGCGGTACACCCATCAAGCATAATATTATCAGCACTCCATGTTTGCCATATGATATGATGCAATGAGGAGTTTTATGTTGAATTTTTACTGAATCTGAGAAAGGAGTTGGCTCGCTGTATGTGACATATTCGATGCGGTTGAACTGTACTGGGTTATATTGAGAGGTGTCCCTAAACTTTTGGCACCCTGATGCATAAGGGTGGGATGACCAAAATATGCACCATATTCTATGGTAAACATAGAACATAGCAGTGGTGGCAATGATATGCTTGATGGGTGTATTCATGAAAATAAAAGTTCAAGATCCGGTTAGAGGCAGTTGTTAGAGGCCTGTGGGGTAATGACTCCACCCCTTGCACAGTCATCCAAGTTTTGTTGTCTTGGCAACGGCTTGCTGCAGTGGCAATGTCGGTTAGTGACATTTCAGGTCAACATTTATGAATGTGGTTTGGGTGTTTTTGGTTTTTTTTTGTCCCTAAAACTGGTTCAAACAGCTTGCAGCAGATGTCATGACCCCGATGGTCGTCTGTGGCCACCATCTCTTTCTCCTGCTTCCAGGAACCTATGCGGTGATGAGCGTGATGATAGGTGGGGTGATAGAGCGATTAGCCCCGGAATCAAACTTCATGATATGGGACAATGTGACCAACTCCAGTGTGGTGGACATCATCTCGCGGGATGCGGAGCGGGTCAGAGTGGCTGCCGCCGTCACCTTCCTGTCGGGATTAATTCAGGTAGTTGCGCCGTCACTGTGGTTACACACTTAAAACCACTGCATGTTTAGCACACTGGGTCATCCTGAGAGGTGTCCTTAATGCTTTGTCACCCTATTGCACGTGAGTGGGATGATCGAAATATTAGGGGACATCCAGCTCAGTTTACGGCATTTTCCAGGAGGCGCCGCTCATGCTAACACTGCTCAACACTCATTGCTGTTGAGCAGTAGTGGAAACCAGGACAAAACAAAAGCATCACTCCTTAAGTTAAAGCCAAACTGTCGTCCACTGTCGCTTTGCTGCCTTTATGTATTTCCCTCTGTGTCCCGTGTGTAGATCCTGCTGGGTCTGGTCCAGTTTGGTTTCGTGGTGACGTACCTGTCGGAGCCGCTGGTGCGGGGTTACACCACTGGGGCTGCCATCCACGTCATCGTGTCACAGCTCAAATACACCTTTGGCATCAACCCGCTGCGGCACAGCGGCACCTTCGCGCTGGTTTACGTAAGAGGACACCAAGCCGCCGCCCCTAATTGCTTGCTGGAATCTAATAAACGCGTTTTGATTTTGCAAAATAAGGCTGCAGCGTTTACGCCAATAGGTAATCAAGCCATCGCATGAAATGAAGGGAAAAGATCACCGAGCAACCAAAGGCGCCCCAATTATCCATCGATTAGATTCAAATAGTCATTTCATTTTTTTTCTTGCTTGAAATGCTAAAACTAGCGAAGAACACATTAATCTGCTACTTTTGTCCAAAAATAGGACAACACTCCTCACCCCTAAGATTCCAGTTGCAATTGCCTCCAAAAACCTAGAGATGCTTACATTCAAGAGAGTCTGCAAATGTTTGGCAGCACCAACACAACTTCAGCTGTTTCCTCATCATTCCGAAGCGTTTCTGTATTCTGGACTGGCCCATCCCGCAGAGCCCCGCGCATGTGGCAGGAGATGTGAACGCTTAATGGCCTCAAACTCCATCTATCCTCTTATGGAGTCTGCATTGCTGTGCTGTGCTCGCTCCTCTGGTCCGCCTCAACATTTAACCCCCCCCCCCCGGATGAACCGCCTGCGTCTCCACCGCTTTATCGTACCGCGACGAGCGCCGCCGCATTGAAGCCATGTTCTCCCCTCCTGTTGCAGACCGTGCTGGAGGTGTGCTACCTCCTCCCGCAGACGAACGTCGGGGCTCTCGTGGTCAGCATCGTTGCCATCGTAGGCCTCATCCTCGCCAAAGAGCTCAACGCATGCATGAGTAAAAAAATACCTGTTCCCATCCCGGTGGAGCTGCTCGCTGTGGGTACACCCAAATATGTGAATGCGCTCACGATAATTCCTTCAAGACACAAAAGGACTCACCCTCATACCTCCTCACCAGGTTGTTATTGCTACACTGGTCTCCTGGCAAGCTGACCTGAACGGGAACTATGGCGTGGATGTGGTGGGACTTATTCCCTCGGGGTGAGAAAACACGGCAGTCATACACGCATGTGTGTTTATACACGTGAGCACAAGTGAAAGGTTGTGGAAAAAAAAATGTTTTGTCCCCTGCCTCTGTCCGCTAGCCTCCAGCCGCCGGTTCTGCCCGCCGCCTCGCTCTTCGGCCAGGTGATCGGAGACGCCTTCGCCCTGGCTGTGGTCGGCTACGGCATCGCCATCTCACTGGGGCGGATCTTCGCTCTGAAATATGGGTACAAGGTGGACAGCAACCAGGTGGGCAGGCGGCGGAGGAGCAGAGGGCAAGAGGATGAAACAGAGCATGTCCAGGTTGACGGGCTGTGGGGGAAATAATGCTGTGCTCACGGTGCAGGAACTCATCGCACTGGGCCTGAGCAACTCCGTGGGAGGAGTTTTCCAGTGTTTTGCCATCAGCTGCTCCATGTCTCGCACCATGGTCCAGGAGAGCACAGGAGGGAAGACTCAGGTCAGTGTGAGAGGATGTTATTCCGCTGAAGCGCCCTTTAGCTTTAGCAGTGTTTGAGGGCCTGCGCTTCCGCTCAGGAAGGTCGGACAGGCTTGAAATGCAGGGAGTCCAAAAATATGTGAGCAGGTCTAGAACTGGAGACTAGAACGCGTGCATTTGTTGACCTTTAAACGTGCCGGTTCACCCGAAACGACATAAAACGATCCACCGATGTCTTGACTTAAAACAATATGAGTGACAATGAAAACAAAGGAGAATTAAAAAGTCAAGTATGGCGCATGGCTATACTGAATATGACATAGCAATCAGGAAGCGGCAAGTGACGGCATCGAATCCATGGCGACAGATTTGGTTTGCTTCTCGTGTGCTGCGGTAACCGACATCTGCTTGAAAAGTGTAAATGCACTTAAAGCACAATATGATGTTTTCGCTTTCAAACTTATTCCTCTGGATGGACCTTAAAAATGTTCCTCATTTCGTATCATAACCTGCACAGTAAACCTGCTCCCGTATGACAGAAGCAACACAAACAAATCAGTACAAACTTTTTGATTTTGCAGCCTCACTATTGTTGAACATCTGTACAGCTGAAGGCTCCATGACTTTTTTTTTTTGTTTTTTTTGTTTTTATTATAACTACAATATTTTTTGCCTCAACAGTGATTATGTGAGAGAACTAAAAAAAAAAAATCGCAAAATTTAGAAAAATGGCTATTGTCTCTTCTCAAATTTGACCTCACATTTTTCCAAAACAATATTGTGGTGATCATAACTTATGTTGCTCTGATAAGTGGCACCATTAAAAACCACTTAGGGAATCGATTTTTGGCTCAAGTCGTTAAACTCCACCGACGCAAACACATTTTTTTTTTTTTTTAAACCGATTTACTGAAAGATTAAACTTATTTAGGCTGACAGCAGCATTAATCAACTGAGTCCTGTTACAGGGCGGAGGCGGGAGGAGGGGAGACGTTTGGGCTCTCACGATCCCTTTATTGAATAATTACAAAAACAAAAGACAACACTGCCAAACCAACAGTGAGGGCTTCCACGCAAAAGAAAAAAAAAAAAAAGATTTACTCTTTTCTCCATTTCCACGAAGCATAAAACATCATTGTCCGTCATTTGATTATGAGAATGTTCCACCCTCAGTTGGGTCTTCAAAAGTTCCCCAAGAACGTACGACTCACTTAGCAGAGCCAGACAAGAAGACTCCTTAGACCGGGACAAGGAACCGAGGTTCAAAATCCAAGTCAGAAGCATATCGCCAACACTCAAAAGCCCTCAGCTGAGAAAACAAATAACAGAGAACAACTTGGTCTAAAGCTCTCTCTTGGTGCAGAGGAACAATTCCAAGTTTAACATAATTTTTTTTAGAGATATCAATTATATCTCCAGTTATATATATCGTCCATAATTTTCATCTGAGGTATGCAATAGGCCTGATCCAAAATTGTTCCAAGGACGTTCTTGAGTCTGCTCCACAAAGCTGTGGAGAGCACCCTGCAGTCTGTACAGAGGAGAGCAACGGGCCTCCAGTTCTTCAGGAGAGCCAGATCTCCTTTCTTGAGCTGAAAGTCGGTCCGAGTGTGCGCAGAAAGGTTTTAAAAAGTCAGCGGAGAGGCCATCAATCCCTGGCACCCTTCCAGATGTTATCTGCCGGAGGGCAACCATCATCTCCGAGGCCAGCTCAGAATCATTTTTCATTTCATTTCATTTATTTCTTTCACACAAGAATCAATACAAAGAAAAAGGGGTGAAATGACGTTGACAAAATGTTTTAAAAAATGTGTGTGTGTGTGTGTGTGTGTGTGTGTGTGTGTGTGTGTGTGTGTGTGTGTGTGTGTGTGTGTGTGTGTGTGTGTGTGTGTGTGTGACGCGCGGTTAGAAGCCTGTAAAGTCTTATATGAAAACGATAACCGAGAGATCCTAAAGTTAAAATAAACTCGATACAAAGGTCATCAATAAATATTAAATGTTCACGTTGAGAATTTCATGTAAAAAAGTAGAATCATTATCATCCATCAATACAATTGACAATTTTATATAAATATATATGGTCCTATTTTTCCAAATCAAAAACTTAAACTTAAATAGCAAAGCTTTTTTAAGATTCTTCTTTATACATGGACAATGACCAAGATGAATCCATTCAATGAACGTAGTTGTTTCACATAATAACGGTATTTAATAGAAAATTGACCACGGGACGTTTTATACAATGGAAAATGAAGATTATTAGCCTGTCGAAAAGAAAAATTACGGAGCTGAGAATTATCGACAAAATGACATCTAAAACCACGGGGTAAATCAACAGCCTTTTGTCTTCCTTGAAAGAAAAATGTACAGACTTGAAGAATGTTGACGTCACAGATAGTCAGCGATTTCAATTAAAAAAAAAAAAAAGAGGTGCTCTTGGAACAACAGTTTTAGAAAAAGTTCATGATCTAACAAAACACTTTTGTAGCAACAATATTTTGTGTAAATAAGGTGGAAAAGTACTTGCCCACACAGTATTACAGTATGTTAAATATGAATTAATTAAAGTATAATATAATGTAAGGACGCATGAGCTGTTTACAAAGTCTCTTATTTTTCTTAAAATCCTCAGATATTTGTGACTTTTTGCATCCAAAGCCAACATTTTCTCTCCGAGAGAGTTTGTCATCTATTAGAATACCCAGAAAACATGTTGTTGAAACTTTCACTATTTCTTCATCATGAATATGAAGTTTAAAGTGTTCACAATCATGTTTCCCGTTCCCAGCAAATAGCATGAAATTAGACTTTTTGACATTCAGTGAAAGTTTATTGGTTTGAAACCATGTTGAATAATTCATAAAATCGTGATTTAGGTCTTTGAGGAGAGTTGCTACATGTCTGAGATAAAAATGCTGGGTATCATCTGTGAGGAGGAACGGCACTGTGGTGTGAGATTCTGCAGGAAGGTCATTAATATAATTAAGAAATAATGAAGGTCCTAATATGGACCCCTGAGGTACACCAGATTATATGGAATCCAAAGCATCACTGTCCTCCTAGCTGAGCTGAGGAAGCCCTTCCAGGAACTCCTTCGCGGTTGTACCCTGAAGAGGTTATTATAGAATTGGAGGTGTACTGCTGGCAAAACTCACAAATTTGTGCCACCAAGTCTTGGAAGAACTACAATCAGATTTTTTTTTTTTCTTGTTTTAATTTTCCACAGTGATACCTGAAACAGGTCCGTGATATAAACTCCGCCCTCTATCAGCTGATAGACCAGTTGCTCAACTTTCAAAACAAAAAACAAAAAACAAACAACCCTTGCTTTGTTCTTTCTGGACGCAAAATAAAAATCATTATGAGCTATCGGCTCTCCCACCAATGGCGTCTCGGCGGACGCCATTTTCCCGAAAGGAGAGAGGAGGCGAAACATTAACTCCTCTTGCAATTATTCGCCAAGCCTCTATAATAACTAGTTCCTGTATCTTGTGTGATTTGCCCAATCTTAACTCTCCTCTTCTGATCTCTTTTCTTACTTCCATTCATCTACTTCTCCACCCTCCCCCTCCCATCCCATTCCACCCCCCACTGGTCCCCTGCAGGTCGCTGGAGCTTTATCAGCAGTAGTCATCCTTTTCATCACTCTCTGGATAGGAACTCTCTTTGAAAATCTGCCCAAGGTACTGTCGGTGTGTGTCAGTGTGTGTCGGTGCGCGTGCGCATGTGCGTGTGTGTTCAGAGTTTAGAGGACATTGGGAAAAAAGTGCCTTCGCTTTGTGAGACACTCTTGAGGGTAAAGATTGGTTTTAGCTGAGGAGGTAACCGCGGTTCAAGGCTCAGTCCCGCCTTCCAACCCGGCACGAGTGCCACGAGGTTCCAGGCACATTAAGTTGCACGTCGGTTCGCGGCGGATGTCGGATGAGTGTTTGCCTCCATTTGAGCGCTCGCGTCCTTCCGCAGGCGGTGCTGGCCGCCGTGATCTTTGTCAACCTCCACGGCATGATGAAGCAGTTCATGGACATACCCAGACTCTGGAGGACCAACAAGGTGGACATGGTGAGTGCACAGATGTGATGGAAGGTCACACAAACCGACGCCCCAAAACGACAAGATGCAATGAAAACCTAAGCCGCAGTCTTCCTCTTGTTTTTTTTTGTTTTTTTTTTGTTAGACCATAAAGATAGCACGGGCATCATAACTCATCATTTCTCGGGACAGATTTATTTCGTTTTTGATATATCATTAATAGGAATCGATAACAGGCGCCGTCTGGGCTTGCTCGTTAATGGAGTTTGGCCTGTCTGACACATGATGACGATAATAATAATAATGATAGCAGGGGACAATTGTTGTTTATTTTTTCCTTCATCGCCTCACCCAGGTGATCTGGGTGGTCACCTTCATCGTCACTTTGCTGCTGAACCCCGACCTGGGACTGGCCGCCTCCATTGGCTTCTCCATGCTCACCGTCATCTTCAGGACTCAGCTGTAGGCACAAACCCGCCATTGCAGACTAATGAAGTCCACCATGTTCTCCTTCCTCAGATCACAATATAAAGATGAATACTGATTTGGGTTGGGTGTGTGTTCCAGACCTAAATACTCCATATTGGGACAGGTCCCAAACACGGATATTTACAGGCCTCTGGAGGACTACAGTCAGGTATGGCTCAGGACGCGATATCCTGCCTCCAGTTAGGTCAAAGTGAAACTGCACTCATAGGTTGCTTTCAGGTGGGAACGCCGGCCCCCCCGGTTTCGTTCGCGGTCCGTTGTCTCACAGCCAGAAGCGGCCTCTGTTCGTGCTGCCTTTGTCGGCGCCGATGGAGAAAAAAAAAAAGAAAAATCCAAGAGAATAGAAAGTGACAGCCGAGACCGCGAACATGAAACCGAAGGAAGCGACCTGTGACACCAGTCATTGTCGGATACTGTGTCATGAACACTGCTGATTACGGGACGATGCGGCGTGTCTCATTACAGCTCCGTGTTATTTTGGGTTCCTGGAGGCAGGCAGATTAGTATCTCTTATATTTCCAATATCCCGGGGCTATGTCATAACTAGGTGGAGTTGTTTCAGATCCTTGACTCCCGGAAAATGTTTTCCCTCATTAAAACTGCTTCTCCAGTTGATCTTATATCGCCTCGGCGATGGCGGCGACCTGAGGGCTCGTCAGCGTCCTTGAATCCCGCCGATGATCAAATAATTCCTGTTTTTAATCGTAAAAAAAAAAAAAAAAATGTAGCTTTTAGAATATACTTTTACTTTCAATTTTCCGCACGTGACAGCACGCGAAAACTATTTGTGCGTTATGTAGGCCGACGCGGGCTTGTTTACAATGATGTGCCGCTGACAAGCGGTTGACTGCAGTTTTACTGCTCGGCACGCTCATAAAGTTATTTTTAGTGCGTCTGTTTTGACCGTGAACAACAGCGCCGGGCTGCTCCACCGCGGAGTTCCGCGTGGGTTAGAAGGACTCATCCGATAGGAAGTCGGCGAGTGGACGTCACGGCGGCTGACCTCATGCCGTTAGAATGAAAACCACGCGGGGAAGTGCGCCTGGATGACACGAATAAGACTCGGACACGCGACCACGCGCGTCAGTGCGACTTAGTCACCTCGGATCCGTCCGTAAACAAAATGTGGAACCGCTCAGCGAGGCTTCTCGTGCCGCCGCCCCAGCAAAGGCTGCGCTGTTCCCGGATTGTCCGTCCACACGCCCCCTTTATCGTGAGAGCGATATCTCAGCAACAGTCGGAGGGGGAATTCTTTTGTTTTGGCAGGACTTGGGTTCGAGGAGGGACTGCTAAGACTTTGGTGGCGATAGGTCAAAGGTCAGGGTGACGGTAACCTCAAGTTTGTCTGGTTTGTGAACACGGTGTCTCAGGAAGGCCTGAAGGGGAAAGAATTCTATGCTAATGTCAACCGGAGCTCAAGGATGAGCTGATTGGGTCGGTCAGAAGGGTCAGCTTTCACTGTTTAATACGCTGCCTATGACAGGCTTCCAGATGGATGCCCAAAAGGATGAAATGACATGGCATAATGACGTCGGCTATCGGTAAGGTCAAAGGTCAACCTGCCTGAGATCCGTCCCCTTCATGTGAATGTCGCTCAGTCTTTGCTGCAGTCAGTTCAGTTCAGTACAGTTCGCTCAAATTCCTCCCCGCCTGCGTTGCGGGCAGGCGTGAGTGTCAGCGGCACCTTGACTGGTATGCAGAGGCGTGCATTTTTTTTTTTTTTTTTTTAATGTTTGATATATTTTCGATTTTAATTAGAATGAAATTAAATGGCGAGGTGACACTGTCGCCCGACTCATTTCAGGCCAGGCGGGTGCCCGGAGTCCTCATTTTCCACTCCTCCGCCACCCTCTACTTCGCCAACGCGGAGATGTATCAAGACGCGCTGGGAGCGAAGGTGAGCGCGCGCACACACACACACACACACACACACACACACACACACACACACACACGGAGGGGTCGAGAGAGAGAAACCAATTCCAGCGGCAGCCTCCTTTGTCACAATTTCCGTGCAATTAACTCCATTTTTTTTTTTTTTTTTTTTTGCAAACATTATTTCTGACACACTAATAACTGACCCGACATTTCACCAATTCACACGTCTCGCCTGTGACAGACATTGTTCACATTGTCATCCCATCCTTTTCTCCTCTCCCTTTTCCCCGTTCAACTGTTATTTAAACAGCCCCCCCCCCTCTTTCCTCCTCTTCCTCCCCCCTCCTCCTCCTCTTCTTCTGTCACTTTCTTTGGGGTCGAGGGAAAGACAGATTGAGGGAAGGTATAAAAACAGACAATGGCGAGCCCGAGTGCGGCTGAATGAAGGGGAAAAGATGGTGGAACGTCTCATTCATTTTACATGTCAGCCCGCCAAAGCCGCGTGGGGTCTTTTTTTATTATCTCTCTCTGATTTTTGACGCCCGGGAAAGCCTTCGCGGAGCGGCCACAATCTCTGTCCGCGAGGTCGGGGGACTGTCAGCTGCGGATTTCTTGTAATTCATCATCCGAGCGGGCCGCCGTTCCCTCGCTGCGCACGACTCACACCCAAGACTGCCTTTTCATGAATAAGTGAAATGTGTTGTGGGGGTATCTGGAGTCCGATGGGTCGCGTCGTGTGTGTGCGTGTGTGTGTGTGTGTGTGTGTGTGTGTGTGTGTGTGTGCGTGTGCGTGTGCGTGTGCGTGCGTGCGCGCGTGCGTGTGTGTGTGTGTGGGGGGG
>CAAKHG010025814.1:0-25678 GCA_901007715.1 Dactylopterus volitans | reverse complement strand
CGTGGGGGAGGGAGAGGGTGAGGGGGGGGGAGGGAGGGGGGGGGAGAAGGGGGGGGGGGGGGGGGGGGGGGGGGGGGGTGACCCATCTTTGGCGGTTCCCACAGAGATGGCAACAGGTTGGTGAAGCTCAGCGGCTTCACTTAAAAAAGGAAAACATGAGCAAGAAAAAAGGAAGAAAAAAAAAAGACAAGATCTGCCTGCCGTCTTGTGTTTACACACCGGTTTGACTCTGAAAAGGCCGAAGCTCCTGTTCATCTATAAATACAATCGGCATGGAGGCTGACACAGATTCAGACGGATGTGGCAGCCCAGAGCTGAGGTGGACCGACCGGCAGAAAACGCACAATTATTTAATGGTCAATCTGACTAATTTATCGAGGGTAAAAAACAAAACAAAAAAACAAAAAAAAAACAAACCCCTCAGACAATCATTTGTGGCTTCTGGTTAAATTGCTGAATCAATCCGAATAGAATTTTCCTCCCAACGTCGGTAACGGCACTGACGCAAAGTCACGGCTTGGCCCCAGGAGGGCCTCGGCCAAATGAAAGGTTTCTGACGACCGGATTAATCGATGATAAAGCAATTCGTCGCCGCCGGCGGGGTAACAAAGGGCCTTGCGTTGGCGGCGGCGGCGCCAAGGTCTCCCCGGGAAAAGGTCGGCGGCGGCCGGCCTTCGCCCATTTCTCTCCTCCCGTCTCCTGTCAGACAGGTGGACGCGCAAACGCCTTCGCCTCGCAGCCCATCTTCATCTCCATCTTCAGGAATGTCTCAATAGAGGGGAAAAAATGAACCAAATGAACCAGCTATGCAACAGAGAGACTCCCAGACCCCCCCGCCCCACCCCACCCACCCTCCTCTTCCTCCTCCTCATGCATGACAGTCGGCGTCTCGCACAGATGGTGTCGCAACGGACGGAAAAAATCTCGCGGCGGCCGGCCTCGAATGTTATGAAAATCATTTCTAGGGATTATGCGGCGGAATGAGTGTCAACCTGCGCGCTGACGCTCAGGCGCACACGCTTTACGGGCATCCAGCAATGCCTGGCCTGTGAGGCGGCAGCTGACACTCTCTCTGTGTGTGTGTGTGTGTGTGTGTGTGTGTGCGCGCGCCCTGAACGGGTGGAACTATTCCTGACTTTCTGGAAATGCGTCAAGCGGCCAGTGTCCAGCGGCGGACGCTCCCGACCACAGGGCATGTTGATGGGGCGCATAACTTCCATCCATTATCATAGTGGGAACGGCGGCGGCGGCGGCGGTCACACACGGGCTGGCGATTTCAAAGCAGGTCTCAATTTAGTGTTGCCCTTCATTAATGAGATTCCATACGTCCCGTTGCATCGGGGTGCAACCTGACGCCTTAAAGAAGCAGAAAATCTGACCAAATTAAAAGCAAAAAGTAGTTACCGGCGGTCGCATTACATAAGGCCGCATGTTTGTGGTCATGCGGGTGAAGCCGCCCCCTTTAAATATCCAATGTTGGGCTTCATAACAAATCCAAATCTAAAAAGTTGTATAAACAAAAAAAAGGGGGGGGGGCAAACTCCTGCAAAGACAAACTGCAGCATTCAATCCAAGTGCGTTCAAAAATATTAGTTCTGGAGCTGCTGTTTTGTTTTTTGTTTTTTTTGGTCATCATTTTTCAAACGGCACCTCGCAGCATCAATTTGGAGCGTCAACAAGTGTCAGCCCGGCGTGCAAATAACACACACGAGGAGGAGCGGAGTCGTCGTTTGGCACAAGCATGTGACAGCGAGCCGCGAGACGCAGCGCACTTCATTATTCATGCTCGTGCGTCGTGCTCGCTATTAAATGGGGTGGTGGTGCGGATGGGGGGGGGGGGGGGGGTCTTTAAACATTTGATAAGGAGCCAAAAAATCACGGCCAGCCCCGTCATGCCACGCTGGTTGCGAGACGTTACCTTCTTCTTGGCGTTGCAGTGGCAGCAGACGGTCCACAGGTATTTGAGGGTCCTCCACAGCAGGATGATGAAGAGACCCCCGAAGAAAGTGACCATGGAGGAGGCGAGGAAAGCCCACCACATCCGCTGGCCGTTGCTGTCACAGGGAACGTCTGAGGAGAAGGGGATGATCATGTCCATCTTGGATATGTGGATGGAGGGATCCGGGTTGAACTTCTCCCTGTTTTTCGGCATTATTAGCTTAGGGTCGAGGCCCCCCCCACCCCCACCCCTCCGCTCGAGAAAAAAAAAAGCCCTAGAATAAAGTCGGAGCGGGATTCAGGCGCGTCGCGGAGCTCCAGCCAGCGCCCCCTGACGTCCCCGCGGCTCAGCCATGCTGCGTTCACCGCCCTCCGGCTCCTCTGTCGCCCTTCTCCTCTTCCTCCAGAGAGAGAGAAAAAAAAGAAAAGTTGTGTTGACTGCAAAAATCACACGCGCATTACCTAAAAAAAGAAAACACGAAAAAAAAAAAAAAAAAAACACCGCAACTTCCTCCGGAGCGATCAGCGGCGCGGCTCACGACGCGCGCTCACGGCTGGAGTCGTGCGTCATCCGTCTGCGTAAAAAAAACACATTTTTTCTCTCTCCCCTTTTTCTTGCGAAACTCTTTCAAAAATTAACTCACGCTTTTTTTTTTTGTTGTTGTTGGTGGTGGTGGCGGTGGTGGTGGTCTTGGCTCCCCACCCCAGCCCGACACCGGATGAGCGTGCGGTTGCGATAATTAAAAAAAAAAAAAAAAAAACAGGGGTGGGGGGCACGTGCGGTCCTCGTCCGCGCCGCCGCCCCCTCCTCTTCTTCTTCTTCTTCTTCCACCTCCTCCTCCTCTTCTTCCTCCCCGCAGGCGCGCACTGTTGAATGCGCTCCACGCGCTCGCCGAGACCGCAGTTCAGCGGGTCTCTCCCCGCGCATCCGGTCGCCAGAAGACGGGGTCGACGCGCGGAGGAGCGGCTGCCCCGGTGGTCCTCGCTGTCCGCCGGCCGCGCGTCACATCCATCCGCCGGTGGTGGTGGTGGAGGTGGGGGGGGAGGGGGGGCGGAGATGGGGACCGCAGATTTACAGGTGGAAGAAGGGGGGGGAGGAGCCTCCGGGAGCAGCCGACGTCGGCGCCTGTCCGGGCGTCTGGTTATTTATAGCGGCCCCCCGCTTCAGCGGCGGCGGCGAAGCGCGATTGGCAACTTCGCGTCGCCTTTTTTTTTTCCTTCCTCCTTCTCCTCCTTCCTCCCGCGAGACGCGCCCCTGCGGAGACACTTTAATCAGAGCATCTGATCAGAAGATGAAAATGAGGCGCAGGGCGGCGGGGAAGTGACTTCACAGCGGCGGACGCGGTTGAAAAAAAAATCCGTAAGACTTAAAAAAAATAAAAAATAAATCACAGACGTTAAGCGTTTTTAGATGGTTTTCATGTTTAAGATCATTGTCTCATGTCGCCCATCACATTGTTCATTGACGTATATATGTATACATCTCAAAAAATAAAAAGCATTTTCTTTTGGTTCTAAATTAACGGATCATCATTTTACACCAAAAACAAAAACATCTAAACGTTCATTCTCAAACATTCTAAAAACGTAGCTCAGGGCGGATGTTTCTCCTGCGTGTTTTCAGTTCGGTGTAACGCACCTCGTCACGCCCGCAGCGGCCACTTGCTCCCCCTGGTGGACAAAAGGCGCATTAATCCAACTTGGCCGTTTAGCAAAAAAAGAAAAAAGAAAAAAAAAGGCTCAAGAGCCGAAGAACTTACTCACACAAAACCGAGCTCGACAGAAAACACGCACCACTTGTGTTCCATTAATTGTACCTTTTTAATATTTTGTAGAAATATTGACCTTCATTGGGTGGGTGGGAGGGAGGGAGGGGGACCTGACCTAGAGTGTTTGATTCAAGATGCAAATGAAATGTTGACTCTGATCTACCGAAAAAATCCACGAGGTGCATGTCATTCAATTAATTAAACATGAACCAGAAAAAAAAATCCCTTTTTTAAAAAAAAAAAAAAAGTTCCACTAGACAAAAAAAAAGAAAAGAAAAATACTTAAATCAATCTTGGCAATATCAGTAGAACACACGGACTGCGGTGGAACAGGTTTCTTCATGTACACTGTCGTGTTAATAAATCCAAGAATGGATGGTGATTAACAAGTATTTCAAACTTGGCACAATCTTGTTATGTCAGAGGACTGAAATGACGTCCGAGAGGAAAAAACAGGCTGCGTTTCGAGAACAAAAACGGACACGAGACAAAACGGAAGGCCGTGACGTCAATCGAAGGAAATTTGCCCCCCCGTTTTCTCCTCTATAAATAAAAACAGCAATCTTTTTCTATTAACCTAGACAGCTACATCTGTATAACAAACATCTTTGATTTTTGATTAGATAAATTAAATGGCAGGAAATGGATATAAATATAAAAAGGAAGGGAACGCCGTGGTCCATTCTGTCTTCACTTAGAATAAAGTCTTCAGTTTGCATCGAAGCGGACTTCCTGTGGTCCAACATAATCAAAGTGGGATTAAAGGAGTGCTACTTAATATGGAGGGAGCATAAAACTTTCAAGTAAACATTATATTAAACACTAGTGTAAACAAATCTATCTGAAGTACAGTACATCACTATTGTAGTGGGAAAGTACATGATCATCCTCAGTGCTAATATTGCTATACATGACACAGAATTAACCATGTTGCCTGTTAGATGTACCGATTCACTGTGTATCCAATAATAATAATAATAATAATAATAATAATAAAGTGGGTGTAGCTGTACAGCGTTTATGTCCTCCGATGTTTCGCGCGGTCAGAGGCGGAACTTCTACGGCGCTCCGTCGGGGATCCACAGGACTTTGCTCTGCTCCTGCTCCACGATGGTCAGGATCTGGGTGCAGATGTAGGAGACGCTGCCTCCCTGGACGACGCCTGCAGCAGCAAGACGGCGGAGACGTTTACAAGAGAACAGGCGGGTACAAAATGTCTGACTTCCCTGGAACTTCGGATCTACAAAAAGATATCAGCTGTTGCCATTTCGCTGCAGTCGAGATGCATTTTTATGAATGTCTGTGGTGCCTAATGCATACTTAGGTTTTATCTGAAAACACACCTGGATTCCGTCCTTGAGGACAGTGTGATATGATAAATTACGTTCCTTATCAGCCCAAAACTGGGTTTGGACTTTGGTACCACGATGGAATGATGAGCCAAAAATATTCAGGTTTCTCACTGCTTTTAATCATCACAAATGTCCCCTTTGGATGAATAAAGAAATTCTGATTCTGAATCGTTTCTACTTATCTCCACTTAACAGCCAAGTTGCTAGGGGACAAAAAAAAGTGTGTTTCTGCAAACACACACGGCCATCGAGCATAACATTACAACCACTGCATGTCTAACATAGAAAATAATGCAACATCCCTTCAGGAGGAGATTTATATTGAATTTTTATTGAACATTATGATGCTGTTGGCACTCTAATGCATTTGAGTGGGATGACCAAAATATTAGGGACGCCTATCAGTATAACCCAATGCAGTTCAACAGCACCACAAATTACAGTCCCAATAACAATCATTAAAATATGTCAACACCTCTCCTTAACAGATTACATAAAAATTCAACATCAAACTCCTCCTGAAGGGAGAGTTTATTGCAGGGCTGTTGCATTATATTCGATGATCAACCATCATGGGTCATAATGTTATGGCTTATCGGTGGTAAAACACTAACATGTCCGAGCTATGAAAAGGTTCTATATTAACATTTCTCGGTGTTATAACCAGTACTGGTGCGTTGGAGGTACTGACAACACAATGCACGCAGACCTTGACTGTATTATTAATAATGATGTAATGAAATTATGTGAAACTGCAGTTGTAGCCAAACTCTTTACATTCACCGTTGCAAACATGAGGGAAATACATATCTCCTGCTGCAGGTCCAACCCCCTCAACCCTCTCCCCACCCACGCCTCCCCCGACGCAGAGTTCCTCGCTTTTTATTGACATCAGAAACACGGCGCTTTTTTTTCGCAACCTTGACATTATGGACATTGACAGAAGCGTAAAAACGCACTCACGGTGAACTCCCACGTGGTTAATTATATTTGCATGTGCAGCCCTGGTGTTGATTGACATCGGTTCATTTGCAGAGCTGCGCGGAGGTCGGCACATGCTCAAATTAACGGGAACCAACCTGTGAAGAAGCGGCTGTACTCCTGCTCTATTTTCAGCGCCATCTCAAACTGCTCCTTGGAATGTTTCTGTGAGAGTTTATCCCGCAGGTACAAAGGGTCCTTCTGCTCCCTGAGGAGACAAAATCAGCACCTGTCAGCATGCCAGGAAATCTCACTTCACATTTCATGCCACGGTGCGATACCGCCACGGGTAACAGAATCTGGCAGGCGATGCAGCAACCTGGATGACTCTTTTGGAGCTCATTTTTTGACTCTACGTTTAAAAAAAAAAAAAACAACCATCATGATGCTGCCGGGTTATTTTCTTGCTTTAAAGCCTGTTGCTCCATGCATTTCCCCATCTCTTGTGCACACTTAACCTTAAAAAACCCCAAAAATGTGCAATTTAAACTTGAATCAAAAGCAAAAATCCATAAAACTTTCCATCTCACTCAACTTTAACATCGCGCATGATGAATTAAAACAACCAAAAGATTCCAGTTTTAAGGGAAATTGCAGCAAACTCTCCTTTCTATCATCTGTCAGGGACTAAAAGCAGGACTAGACAGACCACGACAGAAGCAACATGAGGTCTGTATGCTGCAATCCGTCCATCACATCAGTTTACATCTGCACAGAGGCAAAAGAAGTCATGTCACTGCTCGCTCCTCAGTCTTCATCCACTGGGAGCGCCTGACCTAGCCCAGCGTCACACACCCTCACCCCCCTCCGATGCCCCTCAGAGGACATAAAACCGTGGAAACGCCAGAGTGTCTGTCAACCGCCGCCGCAGTCAGGCCGTGGGAGTCGTGTTTGCATGGCAGTGGCAGGTGGGGGCGGCGAGCGCTTTAGCCACCCACGCCACCGAGCAGAGCCTCGGGCCCCGTGAGCTTTCCCTGGACAGCTGGCACTCAGCTGATGAAAGTGGAAGGCTTAGCCGGAATCAATCTCCGCCATGTTTTGCCTGCTGCACCGATTCGTACGTGCACGCGTGTGTGTGTGTGTGTGTGTGTGTGGGTGTGGCTGAGGAAGCCTGTTTCTGCCAGACCCGAGTGAGCCTGTACAGAAAGTACCGCACGGGTATGTTTGTGTATGTGTGCGGACTTAATCTTCCCGACGCAATTACAAAAAAGAAAAAAAAGCAGAGGGATCTTGGAGATGCCCCAATCATCCCTCCGCAGCCCCAGCAGGGGGTGGGAGAGATCAGGGTTCACGAACTCATGATGCTGTGATCAAATCAGATTAATCAGCTAGTTGTTGTTTTTTTTTTCGCCCGTGGGATGAATGCGATTATGAAATTAGCAAGACGTCTGCAGATGTCATTTTCCAGAGTAAGCGTCCATGCCATCGCAGGCCATTATGGTGAACTATGGCGTACATGCATATGCGCACAGCTGCGTTCACATAAGGTGATTTATGGACATTCCAGGCCTCCATCCTATGCATTTCCTAATATTTTTCCATCTGTTCATAAAAAGGCAGCCATCGCCACCATTAGCGCTCGCCTCCATCTCAGTGCTTCAGGTTGAGGTTAGCGTTAGACGGTACCCTCCCACTTTGTCGCCCATTATCACAAGTCGCGGAAATTTATTGATGGCACAATTCAGATGACACGGGCACAACTGGATCACTTGTGTGTTTTGATTCGTTTTGCATTGTTTGGATTTTGGAGATGAATGTCTTGTCTGGGCATATTTTCCATAAATAAAAAGCCGCGGATCGGTGACAAAAAAGGTAAAAAAACAAACAAACAAACAAAAAAAAGCAAAGATATAAAAATTGAAACGTGGGATTACTCACTTTATCTGCTTGGCATTTTTGTAGCGAATGAATATGACGATTGGGTAGATGTGAACACTGTGAAGACGTTCGATGGAGTGAGGGGCGATGTCAAGTAAACAGTGGCAGTCCTGCGGGAGAGAAATGACAGCAAACCGCAGCAAAAGAAATGAGGAGCGGCTGAAAACAAATGATGTGCAAAAAAACCAACAACATGATTTTCCACATACTTCTCCATGATTTTTGCGACACAACATGCATCACTGTTGGAGGAAAAAATAGAAGTGCTTGATTCTGTCCGTCAACCTAAATTACAGCTATTAAGTTGTGAGACATGGGGCAAAGTGGTTTACACAGCTGCTTGTCTATTAATCTATTCTTGGCAGATGCAATGGCAGTATGCTGAGTATCCCATACTGGGCTCCAGATTCTCCTGATGGCAACCCGAAGGTCCATCTCCTCTCCGGGAAGCTTTGTGCCAACATTCTCAGACCGGCTGAACCGGCTGCTTTTAATGCGAAACGGTAGAACTTATTCTGGATGTTCTGACTTTGTTTCAAACGTGGCAGGTGCAGACGCACGGCGAGGCAAAGTCACATGTACGATCCGGCTGTGGTCCAATGTTGTTGTTTTTTTTAAAGAAACCGTTTGAGACTCATTTTACTGGTTGTCTATTTGCACCTGGGTGAGAATAATCACATGGCAGCCATTCAGCTATTTGCATCCACTAAGCCAAAAAGACCATTTGGTTAGCTTTAGGGGAAGATTAAAACGCTTAAAAACGCACCCTTAAAACAAGGTTAACATGTTAGGAAGGATTTCTATAAAACAGACCTCCATGAGCCTGGGTGCAAATGGCTCTCTTGGCTATTGACACCCGAGATCTAAACACCTCCAATGGCTATGCCACAACCAATGCAAATAGCATTGATGGGTGAAAGCAGCATCCGTCTTCATTTTAAACCTGCTCCTATTTTCCCCCAACGAGAAAAAAAAACGACTATGGATATCAAATATACATCCACTTTGCTGTAACTTTGATATAAAGAATTGAAAAAAAAAAGATGCAACCATAAACACAAAAAGATTAGCAAAATCAGGAGTGCCAACTGACAGAGGTGTCGCAATGTTGGACAATTATACCTTTTCCGTGATCTCTTTGATCGATGCCACCGTTGTCACGTCAAAGTGGCCGCTCCGTCGTTTGTAGTCGATGAACACACAATCCTTCACTCCTCGTTCAATGGCCTGCTGGGATGCCTTCATAATCTCTGTAAACGGCCGAAATGATCACAAGATTCACTTCGGTTTGTTTCATCCGTTTTCAAACGGAATTAGCAGGAAGGTAAGAGGCTGGTTGGAGTGAGCAGCTTGATGGAGTAAATATGTGATACTGTGCGAATGTAGAGTGTTTTTGTGAAAGGGTCTCAGAACCACTTCTCTGGTTAAATATAGAAATCTTAAGCAGACACGGGCTCTTTTACAAGGCTCAGTGACACAAACCCGACTGACAAATCATTCAAGAATAAAACGGCATTTGCAGATGTGCAAAATGAGCTCACCAGGCAGGCAGCGACAGAATTTGGCAGGAGCCTCCTTCTCCAACATGTCTTTACTGGCTTCCACTAACGGGCCCAGGAGCAGCACTGGTCTTGGGGACAAGCACTCCACCTTCTGGACCTGCTGGTACATCAGGCTCATTCCGTCTGAGCAGAAAGTACAGACATTCCATTAATTATAAATGCCATGTAGCATCAATCTGCTTGGTAAACAAATCTTTATACCTGGGAGTTCCCTGACAGGTTAGTTTACTCAACACTAGATAAACATTTGCTGTCATTTTACATAACATTAATTTAATGTGTCCTACACTCCTTTTGCCCTTTTATGTTTTTTAAACTGTTGTGCATTTCCAAAGCTGCAGATAATTTGTTTTCTCCCGATAAAAAAACTAAGTGCTTTTAGTTTAAATCAAGTGTTATATCCCCGCAAAAAATAAATCATATAAACTTTATCATGTAATGTATTTGAAAGCAGAACCTTCCACAAGATTTCTCCCTCAACCTCTGCCAGGACAGAGTTCAGCTTAGAGGTCTATAGATAATCTCGTGCTCCTAATTACGTGGATGAGGCTTCACCTTCTGTGATTGGTAAAGAATCTGTGCTTATGGCATCCTGAGCTATCAGGTCCTTCCCGTCCTTGGACCCGTTGCGCTTGTGCTTCAGCCTCCTCCTGAAGAAGGACCTCCGTGCAGCAGCAGACAGAGTCTTGCTGGCGCCGTTATCGTCCTTCATATCGGCCATGCTGTGTCTCCGGTAGAACTCCTGGTCCATCCTAATGGGGACATTTGAGCATATTCAGATGAATTCAGCAGTAATTCTCTTCGGCAGCAAAGCTTGAACAATAAGGGCAGCTTTAACTATGTGGGTTGAGATAATTAGCAACTACGTGCTTAGTGGGGGATAATCACATGACTTGTAGTGGGTTGACTTACATGTATTTGCTTGGGATCTGCCCTTTCTCCAACTTCTGCGCGTTCTCGTCGAGCTGCCAGGCCATCCAGAAGCCAAAATTGCCATTTGGTAGCGTGTCTTCAACATACAGGATGTCGTCCTTCTTAAAGCCGAGCTCCTGCTCCAGGTCTGCCACCCTCTCATAAAGTGCTCTGACAACAGATTAACAACAGAACAATTTTTTTGATCTGCTATACATTCCTATGAGCTTTTGAGAGAGCAGTGGGCACTTTTAGTGGGCAATTTTACAAAACAAACAAAAAACACTGAGACTTCAACTGCGTAGTTTGGATTATCAAATATTGAATCCTGGTACCTTATAAAAAATCCATCTCCAGAGGACTCTTTGATGGCGGCGAGTTCGTCGACGCAGTTCTGTACCTTAAACGTGATTGTTTCAGCTGGTTTCAGCATTTCCAGGTAAGCCTCCTCTTTAGTTTTGTTCTTCATGCTGACACCATTGTACTGTTGGAAAACATCCATTACTCACTGGACAAAAGGATGGTGAGCAAGGCTGCCAACACAGCATGACTCATTATTTTCAGTAAAAGCAAGCCCAAACGTAAGTTTTAAAGAGGCTCCAGGCTGTACTTCTTATGAACTATATTCTATCAATACTCAATTTGACAGAAGCAGTTCTTAGCAAGTTAAAGTGGCAAACAGGAAGTGCAGACACCTCCAGTATCAAGTCTCCAGGCAGCAGGCCGTCGGGGCTTTTAGCAGGGCTGTCATCGTCCAGACTCTCCACAAAGACGCCGTAAAGGTTCCCCCCACAGATCTGAACTCCCAGCTCTGCCTGGATTCTCTTAAACCTCACCAGTCTCGGCTCCGCAGTCCGGCGCAAACTTAAACCGGGAAGCCTGCAGAAAAACAATCGGCAATTAAGGTTTCTCTCTCGCCCCTACCACAACATCTACATTTATTTGCCTGAAAAAATGGCCGCCATTCAACACTACTTGATTGTTGCAGAATGTGAAATATAATTGAGAGTATGAACCATGAAAAGTTAGCGTTGCAATCTTACCTAAACGAGCTGTGAGGGCTGGTGGCTGGGGTCGTCTGTTTGGACGGTGGCGTCATGGTGCCCTCGTCCTGCTCGCTAAGGGTATCAATGATGGAGTGATTATCTGGGGTGGTGGCGCCGCTGTCGTGGGGGGTCGGCTGGTTGCTGATGGACTCCATGCGAGAGCTGAAGAGAACAAAGCAGTAGTTTATTCTTTGCCTAATTATTCACAATGAACTGTGATTATTGGGCTTCAGAGATGTCAGAGAGGATGAAACCTTACCAACCATTTAAACTGATTTTACAATACTAGTATACATCTTGATTTAAATATTGTTTTAAGTGATTTGGACATTTCCAGTTTAGTTAACAGCTGTGAGATAATTTTGCCCGATTTGTTGCTTTGGCTTTGCAGCATGTTGGTATAGTTGTGTCGTCATTATTTAGGGGTGTGAATTTTTTTTTAGTATGTTACATTTCTATTACATGCCAATTCATAATGTTTCAAAACCAATTCTCAATTCAAAAGGGATTCTTGAGTGAATGAATATTTCAATGTGGACACTGCATACCAAACCATTCACTGGTATCCTTGAAAAACACAATGAAATATGGCTGGCAGATAAGATAAACGGTCTGCAGCCTTTTCATTTTTTACCAGTTGACTGCATTATTAATGACTTGGTTAATTTGGAAGCATCTTTCAGTCTCCCGCCTGCATGAGAATAAAAAAAAAAAAAGTGACTGGGAGATGCAGTGCCCGTCTGCGTTATTAATGCGACGTCTCCAGCGGCGGAGAGCAGACTCCGCTACACCGTCACACCGCCGTCACTGTCTGGGGCGCGGAACAGACTGAAACAGGTCAGTCAGTCTCGTTTGTTATTGTTGGACTCAGCTGCTCTGCTAACATGAGCCTCTAAACAACGGCGTGTTCACCATGTACGGTTCGCAAAAGGCAGTTACTTTAGTCAAAACGTGCTTGCACCAACTGCCATTTTTTTGGGGAATGACAGGATAACTAAAACTGGGTCTATGAGATGACTAACTGTGCTATGAACCGTCCAGGCGCTGCAGCGGCCTCACGGTTGGGCTGCACCTGTTTCACGTTGTCAACACCAGGTTATGAATCGATTCAGATTCGTCGGGGATAAGAATTACTATCATCATACGAGTCTATTTGCTCTTTGATGAGAATATTGTTTTTAGGTGCATGTTTTGCATCTAGCATAGCCATTAGTTTATTTCCTTAATTATATAGAAAAAACACTTTTGTAGGCACTGAAGCAGCCGACTTCCTTCCCAGAGTGGCTCACGTGAGGACGTACATTCATGAAACCGACCTGTGTAAATTGCTGTTGTGGAGTTTGACCCCCTTTCTTACCCTGAACGGGAGTGGTTGCCCAGCTGAACCATGTGAGGATTATACTGAGCCAAAATGGTGACCGTGTCACACTGCTGTCCGATGACCAAGCGTGCCTGCTGCTCATTGGCGTTCCGAAGGTTAATTCCATTAAACTGGACACAGCAGTGATTCATTAGAAATAGCCAAAAAAAAAAACAAAAAAAAACAAGACAGACCACAGACCAAGAGATAATTTACAAAAAGTGTGGTGGCTGCCTTACCTCAAGGAGCTGGTCTCCATACTCTAAACGAGCTTGGTGCGCGATGCTTCCTGTGGTCACCTTGGAGACAAACACGCCGCCGTTCTCTCCACTCACAATGGAGATCCCCAATGGTTCTGCTCCTTTCTGCACCGTCACGTTGCGTGGCTCCTCCAAGTAAGGTCTGCGGGGGAAAGAGGAACAATTACGATGTACCGATTTCCGCAGGAAATCATGCATGAAAGATGCAACATGTGCGGACCACAATATCATTAAAGTTAATGCCGTTTAGAGTCACGATATCACCGAATGAACTACAATAAAATTCAAAGGGAAAACGTGTTGCCTGCAAACTGATATTGCAATCAAACATATCCATTTGCATATTAATTCTCATCTGATGACATTGGCAAGGTGAGGGTGCATCGCTAGTCCTTGGGATGTCTCCACAAGACCATATGGCAACCGTGAGGAACATGCCAAGTGCATTTTCAAATGCAACTCAAAGTCATGCGATCATACAAAATTCAGCAGCAATCTGAATAAATAACAAGCAGAGAAAATATGACTTAAAAGGATTGCCTTTCATCATCAGGACATACGAGCAGACATGGCACCCTTTTAAAAATGAAACATTTGCGGCGTGTCCATAGAAATCTCGGACCTGTGCTGTTACAGTCCAGCAGATATTGTGCGTTCATTTGTGCTAGCAGCAGCACGGGACAAACCTCAAGCTTCTTAAAGAGAGGAACTTGGGCTTAGCTGCCATTGGAAGTCTGACAGAGGGAGTGTTACAAGAGACAAATCTGAGAAGAAGATTGAGAGACCAAAGAGAGAGAGAGTGATCACTTATACCAGGACAGGACGAGCTCTCGTTACTGTGACTGACATCAGAGAGGAAAGAGGAGGAGAACATTACAGATGGTGCATCTGTGTTGTAACGATGTTAGATGGAGGCTCGCAGCTTTGTTTACGGTTTTACGAGCACTCCATCAAAATGAAACAGACAGAGTTAGGAGACAAATGGTGGAAAACATGTCCTGTATTGCTGAATGATGGCAGTCTAATGAGCTCGATGAGGGCCTGGCCTACCCATCCTTCCGCCTGTCACCAACTGGAGCGGGGCTGACTGATATCCTCAGCTGGGTCGAAATGGAGCTCGTCGATTGGCTGCTGGTGAAAGACGATGTCTCCAGGTTGACAGGGGACATTGGAGGTGTCGGGCTGCTACACTCCGAATGGGAGAGGGAGCCTAGAGTGGCGAAGGAGGAAGGCATGAATTCAGACATCCTATTTACTGCTGTCGCTTTTGCCATCAGGCCACGCAGCTGCCAAACCCATCAGTACCTCTGTCGGATCCGGTGGAGCACGGATAACGAGTTGGGGGGATCTTAATGCGTTCTGCACGGAACTGCAAAGTACTTGGGGATCCTAAAAAGAAACAAAAAGAATGGCTTACTTGAATAACAAAAATGATCAAAACCAACCTTTTCGGGCAGATTCCTCAGAAAACTAATTAGGGGAGTTATGTGAGCCTTTATTCTGGATGTTACAATAGGCTGGAAATGATTAATTACAGCGAGCAAATGTAGGATGTGGCAAATCGGTCACTGTCATCTCCTGGGCTGAGTCAGGTAATTATGCATCTCATGTGGTCAATTTTCTTGTCGTCTCATTAAATGTGTGGCCTTTGCTGTGCAATACACAGTCACACCTCTATCCTCGCTCTTCATTTCAGTTAATAAAAATATGATATTGTCACTTCTGACATTAATGAAGGTACAGCTGAAACGGCAATTCGAGGCTACTGTTGTGATGCATTTCCGAGTGAAACAGGATACACAAGTGGGAAGTATTTGATTGGTTATCAGTGTTAATCAGGAAGACAGCAGGTGCCAATATCTTCACTGAAGTTGCTTAAGTAGAACACTGCAAAATGAATAAATTCAAGCCAGAGGGCTGGTAACTGCGGTATTTTGGGGGAAAGGGAACAAGTTTGGAGGTGGTTAACGCCCAAAGGCCTCTCAATGTACCATGTTAAATTTTTCAACCTAAGAAATATTCCCCGGAAAAAAAAGTGCTCTTGGTGATGCCTGTGGATAATGCAAAGCAACAGTCACGCGTTCTCATATTTCAAAGCCCAAAAAAATTAAACCAAAAAGTGTTGTGCGTTCATGATATGGATGAACTGATTATCCAACGACAAGCAATTCATGTTATACGAGCCGTGATATCATTAAAACTAGGACTCTGTATAAGTACCCAGTCTGGCGCTGGAGGGCAAAGAGTTGGAGCTGTGTGGCGATTGGCTGCAGTTGGACTCAGTCAAGTCTCCAGTGCGCTTGTGGCTGAGGTCCAGACTGAGGCGACCTTGATGCTGGGGGCTAAAAATGGAGAGAGGGAGAAAGAAATCTAAGCATGTCCCCTGACACTCAATAATTCAAATCAGACAAAGATATAATTTGCCTCGTGCCATCTGTTTGTGGGATCTGGGGCAGCGAAAACAATGTCATTACATCACAGTATTTATTAAATGTGATTAAAAAATTGAGCTGCAACTAATGACTTTCATAAATCATTAACCTGATCTATAAAATAAAAAAAAAAAACATAGAAAGATGGTGTCTAAAAATACAGGTTTTCAAATTTATAATTCTATTAAATAAACAGCAGCAAACATTTGAAGTGCTCTAAATATGGGATAATCTGTTTTGGCTTAATGAATAAATAGTTATTAATTATTCTAATTATTATTCTAACTATTTAAACACTAAATATTTATTAAAAAATGTTGCATACTTAAAGGAGGAGCTTAACTAAATGCTTGCATAGGATTTCTTTTTTCTTTTTTTACATGTTGCACAAGTAAAAGCATGAACAATGGCTGAAGGGCATTTGGCTGGTTTGGTTTCAGAGCTCTGGTATTATACAAGCTGGCTCACCTTCACACAGTCATGGATCACTGGGACACTTAAATTGAACAGTCTTTATCAATGTTATTAGCAACACCTGAGCTTTTCCTACGGATGATGAAAAGGGGCCCGCTAGCTTGTGCTAACGGAAACACAAAGAGGTGGTGAAACAAACTGATGTTGACACCTGGCGTGCGGATGCGTGTGGACGCTCGAGCTGGGTGCTGGCGGGCAGTTGCTGCTCTGGATCTCGTGGCTCCAGGCCGTGTAGACCGGGTTCCTCATCACAGCCGTCATGGCAGGACATGGAGCCAAACCTCGCTGTGCTGGATCTGGAGGAACAAACCAGACCGACTTGATATCCTTCGAAACGCGAGATTCACAAAACTCTCCTGGATAAGTTAAAAAAAAAACAAAAGAAAAAACAAGAGGATGTTCTGGTGGACTTACGTGCAGCAATGCTGCTGTAGCTGGGAGGTGCAAAAGGCATGCTGTACCGATTAGTTCGCAAGGGAGAGAAGCGTAACAGGTCCATGGGCTCTGGGGAATGCTCGTCATTGGAAAAACTCTGTACCTGCAAACAGAAACCAAACATCTGCTTAGACTACAACTGAAAAAGGTCTGTTATACTTTTTTTTTTTTTGTTTAACCACTAAATAGGACATTTAAAAAAAAATGTTAAGCTTTTCTATAAATATGGATGTGAAGAATAGGATGCCAGATCAAATACTGATATTATCTCAGTTACCTGCACGGGAACAGGAATGTGTAGCGGAGTCACATTTCGCCGCAGCGCCGGTGCTGATTTTGGCCGGTACCTCCTCCTTTCCTGCACCTCCGCTTTGTGCCGCGGCCTGTCCTCGTCAGCAAGTTTCTTTGAGCCGGCCTTTGACTCTCCTGGAGGAGTATCAGTGTAGTAGAGGTTTCCTGCCTCCCCCTCAACCTGCGGGGCCGCAGCTTGGGCAGGGGAGGCCGGGAGAGTGCTGGTGGTGATGGTGGAGTCTGAGGCCGAGCTGCTCTGCTGGCAATGTTTAAACCTGAAGGAGTCGCTCCTGGCTGGAGGGGTCGGGGGCGTCGCGGTGGACTCAGACATCGAGCTCTGCGGCGAGTGTTTGGGCAGTTGGGAAAGGGACATGTAGTCTAGCTTGGGAGGCGCCTCAGGTCTCCGGAAAGCATTCACGTCAAAGATGGACTTCCTCTGTTTTGATTTTTTGTAGATGGAGAGCTGCGCACACTCCGGGACGGCGGCCCCTGCGATGACCTTTGGCCATGTGCCTCCGCCCGGCTTCGCTGGCGAGCCCTGTCCTCGGTCCACGGCAGGCTGAGGCGAGCTGCAGTCGGAGGGCACGGGAGTGAAGGTGAAGGGGCGATGGTGGAACTCCTGCCTCCTGTAGCCGAACTCTGGGTGGGGCTCCGAGGGGCTGTGGGAGGTGGAGGAAGGTCCTTGGCAAGAAAGCGAGCGGGAGTGCAGGGAGCTGTTGGAAAAGGGCTTGTGGTGACAATGCATGCTGCCGGCGCTGCCGTCCACGGAGTCTCCCCCGTCGTTGCACGCTTCACCACCCGTGCCGCTCATCTCGCAGCTGCAAAAGTCTGTCTGTGTGGAGCAGTTGTGTTTGGAGCAGTTGTGCTTCGAGTTCCTGCAGTTTCTGGTGTGGACCTCGCAGGACTGAGGCCGGGAGAGCTTCTCGGAGTCTCTCAAACTTTCAAATAAACTCTGGCCCGAGCAGCTCTGTGGGAGGAACTGTGGATAAGAGTTGGTCAAGAGTTGAGAAATCTACTCGGCTGACTTTCACAAAACCTGGAAAATGGGCCAACGAAGATCCATTTAACAGAGTGAAAAACTGTACTTTCTGCATTGGCCTCCTGCACTCTGAGTTCTTGTTATGAATAAATTCATTCTTTTTTTTTTTCTTTAAACATAAATTTGCTAAAACTGGATATTTGAGTCTGTGAGATGATTCATAGCTGAAGATTTGGAGCTTATCAATATTATACTTTGCGGTTTCACATAACATGATTAAAATGCTATTCTACTGTTAAATAAAACCATATATGAAAAATGCTTTAAAACTCGATTTGGAATGCCTCTGGGCACCTTTTAAAGCTCACTGTAAATGCATCATCTCCATGTGATGCTAGAGGATGTATGTCAGGAGGTCTGAGGAACTCACCTTGATGAGGGAGATGCTGAGAGAATCACGGCAGTTCCTCAGTAAAGCTTCACAATCAGAGAGGGACTTGTTATCAAGTGTGATTCCATTAATCTGTAGTGGACCAAAAAAAGGATAAATACACTCAAAACACATATATATATTGTATTTTTAACAGATTGTCATTACTACCCCAATATGTGCATTGGTTGGAACTTTTATGGGCCAGTTATCTTGTGTATGGATGTCGTGCTTTTGCTGACATTAGGTTGACACTGCTGGATTATTTTGGAGATAATCCATTAGATTTAGGTGATGATCTGGATCCCAATGTGGATCCAAGAATTCTAACTTTTTATATTGTAACTTAGGAGACAAGCAAAGCTTAGAGATATAAGAAAATTATAGTAAACTAAACCATAATCCGTAGCAAATACTGAAATCTGATCTCAGTCCTGATCCAGAGGTTCTTTTTGGAACCGATGAAGAAAAAAAAAATCAATTTTTTGATCATGAGAGCAGCAGTCCTGTTTTGCCAGTGACTGTTTAGAATAACCCAAATTATTATTTTGGGTGACTAACCTTTAAAATGGAAGAAGGCAGCATGAATCGCAATGTATGGTTTATGTGTTGGGGGGTTAATGCATGGAAATATTTGACAAATTTAGGCTGGGGGGGGTCTTTCGCCTGGGTATTGTCATGTGAGGGACTGTTCAGCCTTGGCGGAGGCATGCGCTCTTTGAGAGCTTCCATTTGTGAACAGTGATGACTCACAACTCGTTAAGACTCTCAAAAGAGACAATGAGAGTCGACGAATATTTTTGACATTGTGTTTGTTATATATTTTTTTTTAAAACTAAGACTGACGAAAGCAATCTAAAGTTGCAGCATGACTGTCAAACCTATGTGCTCTTGTATCATATCCTGTTGGCACAAAACAGGACACTGCATCATCTTCATGTATCCTATTTGTTGTAGGAGCATACGAGAAAAAAAAACCTCAGTGTATCGGTGTATAGTTTTAGTCTACGTCGTAGATTTTGGATACAGCTCGAGTGTTTTTCATTGCTTTAAAACAACACATTGTACAGCAGAGGGAGCTAGAGGCCGATCAACAGCAGCAGCATATCCTTAAACTTCCAATTAAAGTTAAATAAGACCCCGCCAGCATACTCACAGCTAACAGTCTGTCCCCAACAGTCAGCGCATTGTCTCTGACGGCTGGACCGCCGGGAGCCAGCGCAGCAACAAAAACTCCGCTTTCCAGACTGATGCCACAGTCTGAGAGGTGAGACAGAAGAAATAATTTTAAAAAAATCGCCATGTTCATTGTCTGTAAAGTAATTGCAGACTTGTAATGAACGCAAATATATATATTTGTCATGTTAAAAGGATATATGTAGCATGTAAGTGGTAAGGTCCGCTTCTTGGCGCGGCTGACCTTTGTGTCCAGCGAGGTTTATTTGGATCGGAGTGATGATCCGTCCCCCCAGTGACTTTCTTCTGCGAACCACCATGTTGATCACGCCCTCGCCGCTCAGCACCACTCGGATCACCTGCTTCCGGTCCTTATTGGTCAGGTCTACATTGTTAATTTTCAACAACCAGTCGTTCACCCTGCACGGAGAGAGGAAAGTGAGCGAGAAATGACAGCGGCGGGAACTCCTGAGGAACATTTGCGGGACTGCCGATGTGGCCGAGATGCATTTACCTTAACCTGCCTTCTGCTATACTTCCTTTGTCAACCTTGCTGACAAATATGCCACATTCTCCTGGTAAATAAGGATCATTTACCCCCTCAGCAATATCAAACCCAAGTGCTTTCAAATCCATGTCCTGAAATATGATGAAATGATGAGTGACAGTCCAATTCCACATTCATTATTGAGTATACACGTAAGAAAATGAAAAGTTTCTTAAAAGGCTCTTACTCTGTGCTTTTCAAACTCTACAACCTCCGTCTCCCATTCAATCGAGTCCATGTCAATGGCTGAATCGTGTGAACTGTGCGCCATTAGCTGACGAAACCTTGCCTCCTTTTCCAACTGGTCCTCCATCTTTTCTCTGCAGGAGACATGAAATATTCAGCTTTGTAGAAACTACAATCACCGTTGGGGGAACGCCGAGCCCGGTCAATGATCCAGTTCTTCCACTGGGTGGCACAAAAGATCCTGTATGAGATCTACATCCTGGATCCCCAAATTAAGGGTGAGCACAAATCACGTGGGAACTTAATGAACGGTGTTCAATTCTAAGACCCGGGGAGACGAAAACCTGTCTGGGGAGGACTGACTCACTTGAGCTCTTTCAGCTCCCGTGCTGAGTCGTTCTTCTGCTTCCTTGTGTCATCCAGATTCCTCAGAGCATCTGCCAGATCGCTCACAGCTCTGTCCCTCTCTCGCCTCAGGTTGTCACACAGCGTGCTGACGGATGCACACATTGAAAATTGTGTCAAAAACATGCAAGCGAACCCATTTTTGTCTCTGCAGAAACGAGCAACTTAACTACAAACGGCATGTGGGGGGAAAAAGGTTTGTACGTTTTGAGTCTTGCGCGTTTTTGCATGTGCGCCCTCACCGTATACTTTCTCTCTCGGCCACTATCTTGTCCCTCTCCTGGAAGGCCCAGTCCCGTCGACACTTGGCGACCTCGGCCTCCTGCAGGGCCTCCTTCAGCTCTTGAGAAATGGCCTCGTACTGCTTCCTCAGCATCTCAATCTCCTTGTTGGCTCGTTCCATGTCAAGAGTGGCACAGTCTTGTTGCTGCGGGAAATGTTCAGTGATTACGGCGGCTGTAGTATGGGCACGTGGGCAACAGCGGCCTAACAAGCAAGTAAAAATATTTAGGGTGCTTTAATTTTTTTTTTTTTTAAATCCATATTGAAGTGCGTGAAAATTTTCCAGAGATGTAAAGTGACATACAAAACCAAGCAGCTCCCTCACACGCTGCACGGTTGGGGATGCTTTCAATAGAATTTTCAGTAAAATAGAAAAAAAAAAGTCTGCTGGTGTGTGACTTGGTCTAAAAAACAGTGCAACAGGGAGGCTCGACAGAGTACGGTGAGGCTGAGGCTAAATTAATTCCATTAGACACTACCGTGGTGTACTTTGGTTTAATTATCCATTTCTGACGCAGAGCAGTTACTCTTGTGCATTTCAAAGTCAAGAGAGAGCCGTTTTCAGGGTAATGGCAGGTAATTTACTAATGCAGGAAACACTTCATGCGACCACGGCGCCGAGACACAGTGAGACGGTTGATACAGGCGTTTCTAAAACAACAAAAAAAATAAATCAATGAGTGGAAACCCGCCAGCTGCTGAAAGAAAAAAAAAAAAAACCCAAAAAACATTACTACTACTGTATGTGATGGGATGAAGGGATTATTGTCAGAAGAACAAATCAATCCCTCCATTTGTAATGATAAATCTCGTCTGTCTGGCTACCTGTCTGGCCTGGTAATACTCTCGCAGCAGCTGGTCCCTCTGGATGATTGCCTCCGTCCTCTCCTTGCGGGCCACGTCCCTCTCCTCGCGCACCGTCTCAATGTCCTTGCAGGCCTGGCTGAGCTCCTTCTGAGCCTCGGCTTTGTCCTTCACCTCGTGGCAGTATTTCTCCAGCAGCTCGTTCTTTTCGCAGATGGCCCGGTCCCTGTCCATGAGTGCGGACGCCAGCTCCTTCACGACACAAAAATATATCGCCAGCACTTAGAGATCAGACATGACTGGGTACTAAATATTAATTCCTCTGAGTCAACCTTCATTTTAACTCGGAAATACATTGAGGCGGAGAGCTCATTAACAACATAATCGAGTCGAAAAATTAACTTGAGAATCAAAGTGCCAAAAGACACGGGTAAAGGACATTTGCTAAAATGACGATAAAAAGTAAACTAGAGTCACTGTCTCTTGAGTGCCTCTTTGGGTCAATCAAATTTCACTTTACATCAATTGACTTTTAAGAAATTTAAATATTTATCCCAGTGTTTCCCATTAATTAAGGAGACTGTGGTGGTCCCCCACAGTCTCCTTTGGGCCCACCACAGTCTCGTTTGCCTCCCCCATCCATTGCAGGGAACTGCATAATTGTCTTACCCATAGGAGGGTACAAAATGGCATCTCCTACTTTCATTCCTTTTGACTAATTGTTGTTATCTTAATTTATAGGTCAAATCAGACCTTCGGAACAGCCTGCCTGAGAGTGTCAATCAATGGGCCAAGCGCAGAAGAGTTTGACTTTGGAAGAGCTCTGGAACTCTTTTTTAAGAAGCCAAGGAAAATCAAGTGTGCAAAGACAGGGTGCAAAGTGTGTCAGTAGTGTAAATAGTATGAATGTATGAATGAGTTTGTGACATGATTGGGTTTTTTGTCACTATTAAATTTGACATATTCCTTATATGCCTTTGTATGTTCTTAAGGATGGTACCAACTTGTTATGTTCATATACAGCAATTAACATTACATTCAGTGGTCGTCGCCCCCCCCCATCCCACCACAGTCTTCTAAAATCCTGTGGGAAACACTGTATCCAAATTCAAAAATCAAATTTTTGCAAAGAATTTTGATGTCAAAGTGGCGTTTTGGTTCTAAAAATTGATTAGACAAATGTGTGAAATGTTGTAATATTAAGCATAATGAGGTCTTGAGTTGGTCACAGCGACCTTTGACCACCAAACCCTAAGTCACTTCATCCTCGGGGCCCATGTGGATGTTTGTGACGAATTTAATGTAATTTCCTCTAGGCATTCCTGAAGCATCGCATTAACAGTAATGGGACAGAGGCACAACCGGACAACCTGAAAACATGATGCATCTGGCCCCCCCCTGGGCTGTGTCAGTGGGTGGGGGGTTTAAAAATAAGGTAGTTATGCAAAATTAATTAAAAATAAAACTCATTTGAAATATGAATGAATCTGCTAAACAAAAACAGCTGGAAGTGAGAAACAATGAAATTAAACATTTAAATTGCCCTGAGAATAAAAGTAAAAAAAAAAAAAAAAAATGCGGTGAACTTAAGATTGTTCTGCAAGGAGCACAGTGAGAAAAATTTTATAAAATTTTGCAGTGAGAATCTTCATCAACAGGTTTAAAAATACACACTTACACTATGAATATCCACGCTAAAGCCACATGTAATAATGCAAATGGGTGGGACGGAGCTAGAGGAACAGTTGTTTCAGCTCTCACCTGTCGGAGAGCCTCCAGCTCCTCATTGGCCACCCGTCTCTCGCAGGAAGTGTTCTTCAACTTGGCCTCTGCCGTCTCCAGCCCGGTCTGGAGCCTTTCCACCTCTTTGATCACCTGGTCCCGCTCACTCATGATGAGGCGGTACTCATTGATCACAGAGTCGCGCTCCTCCTTGTACTTCTCGCAGTCCTTCACCGCCTTGAGCTGCTGGGTTTTGAGTCGCGTGGCCTCCGACTGCAGCCGGTCCATCTCGCGCTGCAGCTCCTTGTTCTGGGCTGCGGCCTTGGACAGTTCTTGCTGCGTGTTGTCAAACCTGCACCAGATTGGGAAAGTCCTAAAGCTTTACCGCTCTGTGCAAAACTGGCAGATACAAGCTTTTTCTGTGTTGTGCGGTAGACAAAAACACTCAAAACACAACAAAAACCAAAAAAAAAAAAAAAAAAAAACCCTGAAACATCCGAGTGACAAAACTCACAATATCAGTATCATTAAAGAAAAGCTGAAATGCCAAAGCAAGTTGAAGCACTTCCTGAGCAGATCTGACCTTAAGCGTTTGTAGCAAGGTTTGCGACAAATTCTTTAAACTGCTAGGTTTCTTTCTCCGTCTGCAGCTGGTTGGTTTACCTCCTTATGGACGAGGAGTACTGCTGCTGGTAGTGGATCGCGGCGTCCCTCTGCTTCAGCAGCATGTCCAGCTGTTTCTGTAGCCGATGGTTCTCCTCCTCGGCCTGGTCCAGGCGACTCAGGTCGGCGTTGTGGCTGGCTGTCTTTTCGTTGTAGCGCTTCCTGAGACCTTCGTAGTCGCTCTTCATGGCCTCCAGTTTGTCCAAGGCTGTGTCATACAGCTTGTTGAGGGCATCAGATGACCCTTCTCTCATCACCTAGAAATTACATCATCCGTGTCACAATTGAAGGGTGCCGCCAGACCATGTAACGTACCATCATATGAGGATGAGCCTTTTTCTATTCAGGAACACCTAATTCCAATGATATCTAGGAGGCAGTGTGCTCTAATGGTAATAACAGTGTTCTGGCACAGAAATTTACAATCATATCTTTGGCAGTTGATGCTTTGGGTGCTCCACTGTGTGATTAGATAGTGCACACAGAGCAAACTACAAGGCAGATTCTGTAAAGGGGAGCAAATCCTGTTTAAGATGGTGTTGCTTCACTGGTGCTTCTGTTTTCAGAGAGGTTGGCTGCGACTTTCTTAGTGGTAGAGATAACAAGAGTTACCCCTCCATGATTGTGTACCTCCGCCAGCCATTCAAGTTGCAGTCTGCATCCACTTCTGTCCATGATTTATGTAGTGAGGACTGAGCATGCATTCTATTAAATGTATAAGGATTAAAAAAAAAAAGAAGTAATCGCTTCATCATTTCATAGCATTTGTCTAGAATGCAGTCAGCATATGCCTCAGTATGCGCTTTGATTTATAAAAGATGTTGACCCTTGTCAACAAAAATGTAATAGTTTCTTTGACTCCAAGTTAAATTTTCTGCTAAATTTGAAGACTTTCCTCCAAGCCTTCCTGAGATATCGTGTTCACAGAACATTAACAGATTTGAGATGGCAATGACCTTGGTCTTTGACCTCTGACTACCAAAATCTACTCACTTCATCCATTAACCAGGGTTGACTTTTGAGCCAAATTTGAAAAACCGTCCCTCTAGGCTTTCCTGAGATATTGCTTTCACATGAGTGGGACAGACAGAAGGACAACTTGGGAAAAATAATGCCTCCAGCTACAGCTGTCGCCAGCACAGATTTAAAAAAAAAAAAAAATTTGGGGGAGGAAAAAAAAAAAAAAAAAAAAAAGACAGAAAAGCTCCCAGCAATATGCTGTTCGTAAAGTAACTTGCACAACACTGAGGGGAAAATCCAAAGATAACCCGTTTAGTGCAGTTCAAACAAACCGGTGATTAGTTTATGCTGTTGTGAACATTTGAACTGACGGAGCAAGACACTTGGGGAAAAAAAGGAGTCTGTCTGCTTCCATGTGAATTCTGGTGCTGCTCATACCTGACCCGCTGACCTTTATACTACAGTACAACTAATTGCTGTGCTGCTTCTGTCCATTTTTCTTTGTTTGAGATGACATCCTGTCGTAGTCTGCATTGATAACCCCCCAGAAAATTGCATCAAGGTTTGGTCTCAGGCCAACTAAATTAAGATTATTTTGATCTTCTCCTATAGGTCTATGCTCAGATGATGAGACATGAGAGCCTTCAAAACTGTCCAGCGAATCAACTACATGTCAATCCATTCAAATTCAGATTCACATGCCTGGCTTTGTTTTGGACACCAAGCTTAAATCAAATTAATAGGCAACAGTGCATCATTTGGTGCAGAACAATATTACACTGATAACTCCAAATCCCAGTTTAAAAAAAAAAAAAAAGGGTACTGATATTGACA